>JAJJMA010214659.1:0-25917 GCA_023529015.1 Papaver nudicaule | reverse complement strand
AGTGTCAAGATATATTTCGGGAAATAATGGTCCCTATGTGTTAGCCTTGGGGGTGTGACACCATGCACCATGGAGTCTACAAATACTCCAATATCAAATATACTAATCTACCTTATGTACTTTTACGTACAACACAACTCCGAAGCCGTGTCATTCATGCATTTAATTACCAATCATAAACACGTGCACCACAAACATAAAATTCTGAGAAACAGAAACTTAGGAGATTCCACAGATTTCTGTGTGTAGAAATCCTCCAAAATCTTTGCACAGAATGCGTGGCATCAAGTCCTCAGTTGCATGTAGCATTAATTTACACGTGTTGTTCATTCCTCTACAACACATTACGTATATTTATGAGAATAAGAAAGTGAATCTTCATCCTTTCTTACCAAAAAAAAGCATCATATAGGGTATTCAATTCGCTAGTGGTTACACATACACTTTAAGACTGCAATAGGGTTGATTGTATTTCATCATTATCGTCTAGCACAAAATGTAAATTAGTCTGATTGCATTTATTGTCTCTCAAATTCAGCTGCTGATTGTCTAAATATATATTTATGTTGCTGCATGTCATTCGTACGCATTTATTCGATTTCAGAGAATCCGTTACTAATTAGATGTTTGATTTACCCCCTCTGTGGCAGCTTCGACTTTTCAATGGGTGGAAGACACGTTGGATGCGGTGAGGAAACAGAAACATCAACTGACAAACACAGTTCATCCAGAGAGGACACATCGCCATCTGATTCTGAATCTTACAGTGATAGCAGTCCGGACGTCCACTCGAAAAAGGAGTCTAGTGATTACAACAGCTTATCCAGCGTAGATCACTCAAGCCAATCTTCCGAGAGAACAACAATTGAAGAATGTTTCAACAGTGATCAAAGTGGTGAAAGCTGTGAAGAGAGTGATGGAGAAGACAACCAATACGACGATGATGTAGAAAATGAGAACCAAGTTATTGAGAACAAAGACGAAGTCGGCAGTAGTACTGCTTGCAGCACTACATCAAGTAGCGCAATTCAACATCAGCACCCTACCGGAGAAGTCGGTAGAAAGCGTAAGAGAGAACCCAACGACGATGCTGAAATTCCTATCCCTGCTCCAAAGAGAAGGAGAGTCGACTCGAAAGTAAATGTAATCGTTAAAACCTAATACTCTCCTGGTGTTGTCGTATGCTTTATCACTTGATTACGTTCGCAATGGTGTATGGATGTTACTTTTGCCATCTTTTGTTAACCCATGTATACAGACTTTGGGTGTAAGTAATCAAACTTGGCATATATTTTTTTGAAATTATACCATTTCAACCGAGCACTACTAAATATGAGCATACGGTAGAGGTCGTCCTCAATCTCTCTTCAAAGTTTTGTTTTTTTAGAATACAGGAGGTTTTTACTCCTGTACATAATAAGTGATAAGAGCAATTTTTTACTATACGAAACTCAACACCATAAAACAGCATTAGTAGCACATAATATGAATCCAATACGTAAGACTAAATAGTCTACAACCAAGTAACCATGTCAGATAACAACGTGAATCTCCGGAACACTATCCTGGCACTAACCATAAAACAACTACCTACATGTACATGATGGCTCTCAGTATCTCTCGCCCTGCTGCTCTAAAAAATCCAGCGTTTAGATTTCTAATCATATCCCGACGGAACATTGAAAAATTGTATGACCGAAAGCTAGCTGGTCCACCCATTCTCCATCCAGAAGCAGTGGATGGAGGATGGGTACTACGCGAAACATGTTCCTGGGTGCTAGTTTGATATCTTACTCCTTTGACTGGAACCATTACATGGCGCGGTGGTTTGAAATATGAACACCTACATGAAACATTTGCACCAAAAATATTGCAAACCTAGTAAGTCAGACAAACTACTATAGATATAGATACCCATACAACGTGCGGATTCATGTGTAGATATAGATAACTGTACAATAGTGAACACCTACTCATTAGACATAGCTCATGTTATATGTCCATTCGAAGAACACATGCTCATACAGTAAAAATATTAGTACCAACCTTTGCTGCATCTTCACGAAATATGGTACGTCTAAATTATGATGGACTTTGGTTGCATTTGTTGATGACAATGTTATAGCTCCTGTATTTTAGAAAAACATCAACTCTCAATCTACCTTATAGATGTGTAAACATTACCGTTTGGTTGTTGAATACATGAAAGTTTTTGCAGTAAAAGTACCTTGGTAGTTCTTTACAGCAGTGGAACACACCGCCAGCAAAACCGGTCGCAAATAATGTCCAGAATCGTCAGGACCAATGCACACTTGATTGACGGCGGATCCCCAAAGGGCAACGTTCAATATCGAACCTCTAAAAAATACAATATGTACCAAGAACATAAACATACACGAAGGACAGAAAAAGATAATTCTTCATTGCAAAGGTCTATACCTGACGTTTTCTATACTGATTTTCCGCATCCGACAGTCATGCTCTCCTGCTTTTCTAAACACCTGCACATCAGTGAATGTCCTTAGATAACCAACCACATCTGTATCCAGAGAAAAAAAAAACGTCAGTGCCTGTACTTCGAAAAATACATCAACAATAACATGAATGTACCGTGTTCTACCTGTAAGCTCGATGTTCCTCATGTTCGATTTGATGTGTTCAAACTCAGTAAAATCGAACTTGCGGTAAACATCGATGCAAGGTTCCACACCAAGGGGGTGATAAAGGTGTTGTAGCGAAAAAAACCCCTACTCTCACCATGCACGGGACATAACTTAGTTTTGGCGTTTGTCAGGTGAAGCCCTTCCACCAAGTACAGGGCATGTTCTTTGACCTTGTTATCAAATTTCCATATCAATTTATCTGGTATAGTTACATGCAATTCATCTCCCTGCAAAATTAAGGTAGTTGGCAATTATACACAAACTTAAACATTAACTAACAAAAAGGCTGGGGTTACAAAGCCATCACCTTCTGATCGACAATAACCATGTCCACACTTTTCACTTTGCTCGTACACGTGAATTCATACTCCACCCATTTGCTTGCAACTCTGACGGCAACATAATTTGATTTTCCTTCGTATAGAGATTGCAAAGTGTTCAGCTCACCATTTGCATACAAAGAGCTCATCACTAATGGCTGGTATTTAACCTAATAGAACCCTTTCCGTTGTCCTATCTTATACACGTGATGTCAAGCCAAAGATCAATCAGGGAATTGTGTGTTTCTGGTTGAAATAAGAGAACAGGCGTTTTATTCCTCCAAGGAAGGGAAAAAATATATGCCTTTAAAAGGCAACAAAGTATTTAAGTTAAGCTTTTAGAGTGCTCAACATGCATTGGGCCAATTACACAACTTAGTGCAGATGTATCGTAGCCAAGCCCATTTGACTGACCACAGAAACCCAGTTAAATATCACAGAATCTTATCCGCAGCGAAGAAATCTCCGTCTCAAATCTGGTTTACAGAATCTGTTCACGTTGTAGGGAAAGAAGGACCACCAAATCTAAAGGAAAGCGACTTTCACATTTTTTCTCTGTACAAATAAGGTCAGTATAATTTTAGATCCTGATTTATTGCTAACTTAAATAAATCAACTGATTTCCAAAATCAGGGTTTGTCTACTCTTCAAATCCATCCTTATGAATCCAATCTGATGTCCCATGATAATCCTTGTCAAACAATGGTATTGGTCTTTTGATTATAAAACATTGTTATGTACGATTTGTCGTTTCATTGGAATTGTTAGTCCTACAACAAATATAAGCAAATCAATTGTAGACATAGGGATTCAATTTAGCTCCACATGTTGATTATGTACATGTTCCATGTTCGATTGGTTACTCAAAGACCTCACAGTACAATGCCATTGGGTAAATAGCACTGAGAAAGACATGAATGCAAAATACTCTGTGACTCTAATTTCTATCTAAATTTGACTATATGATTATTCGACATGTCTATTTGGTCGTCCAATGTGATTGTTACAACCTGCTATATGCAGCTATTTCTTTTAATGATTGTGTTTTAGGGGTAGCCATATATACTACACGAAAATTAATTGAATGATGGAATATCCAATGCAGGTTCTGCATATGGCACTCGATTTTACCGAAAATGAGGATATGGCAATTGTCCGAGCATGGAAGACAGTTACAGACCACGATTACCAAATGCTTATGAATGGGAACTTCCGCAATGCACATATAACCCATGCCCATCTGTGGAACCGCGTATTTGCAGTTTTTGCAGCTATAGATGGCAACGGTAACAGGAGGAGATCCAGGGGAATCAGAGATAGATTTGAATCCATCGCTCGTAAGATGGCACGCTTCAATAAAATCAAGGAAACTATAATGGACCCAAACATAAATCCCACAATGACAACTGAAAATGCAGTAAGTATCCACGTCCATACCTGCAGCTCCGTATTAACGTTTTTAGTAGGGTTAACTACGAACATATACAGGTAGTGGGCATGGATTCCACATATGATAGCATGAAACTCCGATCAGCATCTGCCCTGTTAATCTCTATTATTTGTGAACATTATTGATCCTGGAGTATTTCTACATTTTCAGAATATCATTGCAGCGGACATTTACTTTGAAAAAGAAAACGAACCTTTCACTCATGTTAGATGCCTGGAGATATTCTTCGACGTCAACCTCTGAACTATCAGTATGGGAAGTCTACGGTGGAGAAATACCACAGATTCTTTTTGTTCTATGGTTATAAGCACATGAGTCACACATGTAATATTTACTGCTGGTATTATTTCCTCATGTCTATATGTCTGAAAATATTTGCAAACGCGTAATCTTTACTGTTGGTGTTGTTTCCTTGTATGTATATGCCTGCAAACATTTGCATCTGAAGCACCATTTCCAAGTTTTAAGCTTTTTTTATTACGTTCATGTCTTCACTTTTTGCACATGATTGGTTATATTTGTTGTAATCTCCAGTAAAAGAGGTTTTTAAGGCTATTCATATTTCTGGATGGATCATACATAATCAAATGAACCATACAAAGACACTGGAAAACACATATCATTATAAAAATTGCAAAAAAACTCGAAGGTAAAAGTCACTGAAGCAATGACGCCTCCAATGCTTGGGTTGTTGGTCCAGTAGTTAGGTGTTAACGCTGACTTAAGGTCCAACACTCGAGAATCTCAATAGATTCATAGCCTCCTAATTTGCGTATATATTCACTATGTATATCCGATAACACTACCCACAAAATACAATGAGTTCTAATTCAGGAATGACCATTATTCCCAGAGGAACATGTATGATTGGTGCAACTGCGTTACATTTTATCTGAATTCGTCGGGATCCATGTCATCTTAGATTTCGGCATATCTACGTAATCACCGAGGGTCTTCCCAGATCCGCAAAGCTGTTTTTCCAAAAGATGCAGCCCAAAGTCAAAAATCTGTTCAGTAGTAGGATCGCAAATGTTGTATCTTTCCCGGAGTTCATCGGACAAATCAGCACACATACTTAACCCATACTTCGACCACAATACATGAGGCTTTCCAGGATTGCAAAACGACAGGAGAATCCCAAAAAAGTTCTCTTATCCGTTTCCCAGACGCCGACAGGGTTGCTTCTTCAAAGCAACGAACCCATTCATCATCCGATTCTTTCTTGCCTCCGTGTGCAGTCACCGATCCCCCCCCCCCCCCCCACTCCACCTATCAGATATCATCTCCAGTGAGGCATCCACAGTATCGATGGAAGAACCGCTACACCCCTTGCCCTTCACTGCACTCTGGTCCACCTTGCAACCAAGGTGTAAATGGCCAAGGGCAACGTCCCATTTTCTATGTCTGGAAATGGCTATGGAATCTTGGTATTCTTGAAACATGAGAGCAGGTTCATTCTTTCCTGAAGGTAGTGGTAATACACACGATCGACGACATAAGTTAACCTGAAAACACTCAGGGAATGCAAGTGTCAAGAAACATGCAGGGCGCACTTTAGACCTGTCCAAGATTGCAAGGAACGATGATTTGTACCTGTTCCTCGAGGATGCACTCCCACGCTAAGCTCCGGTGATCAGCACCTGCAATGCTTGGATTTCCAGATTCCGAAAAGTCCATGATACGTAACTAAAATCAAAAACTGAAACGCCATCCACAAAGAAATAAGTCTCTATCTGTTAGCTAAAGCATGCCTTTGATGATGCGAATATTCACATGCAAAGTTAGATGGCTAAAAAGTTAAAACAAATCTACAGAATTCTCACACATATAGTCTAGGCCATGGTTTTCAATCAGACCAAAAAGACAATAGACATGGCATTGAAACTACACCTACATGTTAAACGCATATAGCTAGGACGCCTGAGCCACACACATCATTAATAAAAAAAAATATGAAACATTCACGATGCTTACCCTTTTTCGTCTCTGAACTGAACAATAAATATCTTATATATCCATTAGGGTTTGAGTTTGGAGGCTATTTATTTCCTAAAGAAGACTTGGCATCCAAGCAACCATAGTAAACTCGGTCCCCACATTACATAACTACCTCAGCGTGAGATTTTTTTCTGGCAACATCCACTGCAGGAATCCATGTCCACAGCCCACATTAAAATACCCATATACATGTAAAGTTGGCATTTGAGGTAAAGTTGACTGCCCCATAAATCCACAATTTCCTTATTGAGACGGAGGTCGTGCTGCAATGCACCAATACATAAATCAGGGAAGGTTTCTTGACATAATCACTAAGCGATAGAGAGTGCACTTACTCTTCGCCTGTAACGCAAGCAATGCCTGAACTCTAGCCCAATGAGCGACAGCCAATGCCACAAAAAAGGATCAATTGTTAGACAACGCCATAAACAGATTATTGAAATCCCGACTTCTAACATCGGCGAACTAACACCCTTTCTTTTGTTTTTAAATTGTTGCCTTCGAAAGGTTTCAGTTTTCGACTTCCATTTGGGAGTGAAACACCCAACATTGCACGACCCAAAAAAAAAAAGATGTGGCACAGAGAATTCGACCTCCGGTTGATTGAGCTCTCGTTTAGTTCACTTATCCTTTTTATCTTTGTGGATGGCGTTTCAGTTTTTTTATCTATATAGTGCAACAACCCATTAAACAAATCCACAAATGCCGAAACATGACACGAAAAAAACAAAGACAAAGTGCAGGTTTCTCGTGTAAGGCTCAACAAAGATTACATAATCACCAATACAGATAACAATCTGCACGGAGACACCGACGCACAGGGAACCACAGAAGATAAAAAATAACCACAAAAAGGAAAAGAGACATAGAGCTAAAGAAGAACGGGCTTCAATCAGAGAACAAAGACACCAACACACATAGAAACCCTCGTTGCAGACCCAAAAAAGCTCGGCGTACATCTGATCCCAATTCAGCACAGATAGACAGCTCTTCCCCCAAATACCTGGGGTGTTCTCATCCCCGTCCAGCACCACCCCCATTGGAAGACATATACCTCTCAGTGTTATTCTCCTGTCCACCAAGGGCCTCTTCAAAAACAATCCAAAGCCCACGCTCATCCAACATATGGTTCACAAAATCAGCAAACTCTTTCAATTCATCCTCAGATAGATCATCAACGCACTTCTTTCCACCCGCTAATCCACGTAACTTCCAATACCCCCATTTATAGATATTGGGTTCAACGTATTTTACCTCTATATCCACCTCGCGGTTACCATTGACATAGGTAACCAACTTCTGCAAATCTTCAGACGACAAACTCTCAGCAATTTTCTTTGCTCTCTCAAGGTTTGTTTTCTTGATCTTCTTAACCAACCGCCAATTCTTTGGTTCCTTACTGCCTCCAGATGACTCACAGCTCGACCTCCTCTTCACCATTTTGGAAGAAAACTATCTTAGGGAGTATGAAATTTGGAAAAAAAGAAACAAATGTATGAGAATTGCAATTTATCTGTTCCTGCATAATATCACCTTATATAGGAGATTTCAAGATCCTTTGTTGACTGGTGTAACACCACCCCATTCAGCAACCACTGAGACTTAAAGCACCTGACACATAAAAGCAAGAAAGAAACTGATGCAATGACAATTAAAACAAAAAAACGTAAACTCCAACACACATTATGAATCTGAAAAACCATCCCTACAAAACTTGGACAATACACTAACACCACACCATCGTAGATAACAACAATTAGACAAATAGACAGTGAAGCAATCAGACAATTAGACAATACACTGATACCACACCATACCTACGAATTTCACCTGCAAAACCATGCCTACAAAATTAGACAATACACTGACACCACACCATTGTGAATAACAGTTGGACAATCAGACAATTAGACAATCAGACAGTTAGACAATTGGACAATTAGACAATACACTGACACCACACCATCCCTACAAAATTCACCTGCAAAACCAAGCCACATAGTGTTCTGTGGAAAGAGTTCTAACAAAAGATAAAAGCTCACCACTCAATTGAAGCTATTAGAAACCGTTCACTTGAGGGTTGATTGTTCATGGTTCCTCCTACACAGCCATCCTAAACCAATACTCGCTGGATTAGACACACCATCATCAGTACACACCAAACAACCTAAAGCATAAGGTCTACCTCTTCAAATATAAGCACAGCTGGTAGGAAACGCATACATCACCTAGAGCATTGCTGCTACCCCAAAAAGCCATTCAAATATCTGCAGGTACATTCTATCGAACATTTAGTTTCAGTCATCTAGAAAATATACACGGTGATTGAAGGGTTAAATAAATATGCCGTCCGATATAGAATCAGTATTTGCAAAACCAAATGAAGAAAAGATGTTGACTGTAGAATTTGTATCAGCATCATGTTTTGATTTTACATCACAACACGAAGTACGATGTGAATCTGTAGGTACACCGCATCTGTAACAAACCATGGTACATACGTTAGGATACCTGAGTAACTCGAACCAACCAACAAATAAGTAAAAGGGAGAATTAAAAAGCACGAAGAGATAGACTTGCTAGGGTTTCGGCAGGAGGGAGAGGGCTAGAGGCAGCATGGATGAGAGAAAGAAAACACAACAAAGAAATTAATGGTTTTCTTCACGAAAAACTAACAACACGCGAAAAGAATGAGAGAGCCATACGGATATAAAAACATTAGAGTTTGCTTCGTCAATTACGAAGCTCACCATCAATATTGTATTCTGAATTTGGAGACAGATGAAACAATCGTAACAACTACAAACATATAAACACCTACCATGAGTAGGATGAAACAATCAGAGCAAAGAAACAGATGATAAACACGCTTATCCAAAATCCATGATAAACTCACTACCCGCACCGTCGTCGGTTCCAAGCTAAGCAATACACATAAAGTTGTACCAAATATTCAAACAAATCGCAGGAAAAAGGTCGCTTAAGGTTTCATCGAGAGAAAAGAAAAGAGAGAAAGCCAGATACATATTGTACAACGATCCTAATACCTGCGAAGTAGGTATTAGGTGGGGTACATGAACTACGACGTTAAGCAGACACTGTGTCTAACCCTGCACATCCAAACAACAGGCGATTAGCAAGATGTATACAGGCCATTGCTCTAGCAACACGATATGAGTACATGCAGTAACAGACTCACTGTACCAACGACATCCCAGACATGATAGCCGAAGTAAAATCAGGGCACATGATTAACTACGCAGGCTTCAAACCGGAATTTATCCGTGCACAGATTCAAACATAAAAAAAAAAATCAAAGCCAACTCACCGTGGTTGTGTACTTCACTTTCCGATAAGGAAAACTGTAATAGACACAATGGTTTTGCAGGCGATATGAGCACATGTCCAAGACAGAGGCGGGAATAAGGAAAACCTACGGGGAAGAAAGACAGGACTTTCCTAGGGTTTCAGGGAGGAGAGAAGAAAAGAAGCGGTTGTGCATGCTGAAGGGATTTTTGCTCGGTACATGATCACCAAATCATCTACCTATTTTCCAGCGAAAAGACCAAGAGAGCCCCAGAGGCGCAGGGGAAAAGACGATCCAGGGCTCAATCCACCAACGCACACCCACCCAAGAAGCTGGGCGGAAATAGTCGAATCGAACGGACGGCCGAGATCTCACGATTCGCGAAAAGACATATGGACCACAGGATTGGCAAACTTATGTGACAGACAAACCCAACTTGTTTTTATTATTAAGACTAGGTATCACGCCGGCCTGCGGCCGGCGCTCAACCTTTTGGCGATTTTCGGAAGGTTTTCGAAGGTTACAACCCATAATTTGAGCCAACAGATTATCCGAGGCGTACGATCCGATCCTGGATCCAAGTGTTGAGTTGTTAGTGTCAAATTAGTTAGACTCAACCTTTTTGTTAACTTTTATAAGCCGGTGTAATCAAGTCAAATTATGATATTGGCATAGTGTTAATATATTCAAATTGTAATTGTATGACCCAAAGATTCGTAGAGCAATATATTCAAATTTGTGTGAAAATATGGTACGTCGACTACTCCAACTTACAAAATGTAAACAAAAAAATCGAAATGAATTCAAAATTATTCCAATGTCATGTCTATCTGTAGGCGTACTAAATTTGTAGCACCAGTAGGTGTATGAATAAGAGGCCAAGTTGTTATAGCTAGCAAGTTATATAATGGGTCCAGTTGCAAGCTTACTCAATGCGTACCATGAGGACAACGCATCACATTAATAGCTCCTTGCAATGCCTTTCAGTATTTGGACACATTGATTTTTTTTTCTTCAGTTTTTCATCAAAGGATTAAACATGATGCTATGATCCGACTAACTTGATCTGTGAGCGGTCCTAATGGTCAGAGCTGTAAGTTATCACCACTATAACCCGACTAACCAAACATGTTATTATGGCCTAAAACAAATACAAAACATACTGTTGTTGTAAACCAATTTAATTAGCACCCAATCAGACAACAAAAATAAATTGAAAGAGGTTGGTCCCGACCGTTGATCAAAGTGTTTTGTTGTTGGGGTCAACGACATCGGTCGTTGCTCAACTTTTTTTGTTAATTTTTATAAGCCGGTGGAGCTAAACCTTTTTGTTAAGTTTTATTTTTATAAACCAGTGTTGAGATGGTCAAGTCAAATTAGCTTCCTTTAATGAAATTTGATCGAGTCCAACGGTCCTAGCCAGTGTTGAGTTGGTGGAGTCAAATTAGTCGGATCGTGCGGCCCCGACCCCGCTGTTGAGTTGGCCGATTCAAATTAGTGTATCAAAGTGTTCAGTTGGCCGGGTCGACGCCGTAAACCGTTTCTCAACCTCTTTGTTAATTTTTTAAAGCCAGTATTTAGATGGTCAAGTCAAATTAGCTCTCGGGACCGTTGTCTCGGCCGTGGATCAAAGTGTTGAGTTGGTCAGTTCGATGACGTAGGTTGTTGATTAATTTTTTTTTGTTATTTTTTATAAGCCAGTGTTTAGATAATAAAGTTAAATTAGCCGGCCAAGACTATTTGTCCTGTCCGTGGATAAAAAAAGAATCGATTTTTTCTCCTTGGCTACTTATTTTCATTCGAATTTTCTTTCAATATCAGGATTTCAACATCTGATATTTATCATGACCAACTTGCCTGGTAATTTTGTCCTCTCAAAGTTGTTCATGAAAAATATCAGAGGCTGCAATTATTTCCTATAAAATCTTGATAATTTAAGCTGCCTTTTTTTTCGAAGTGCATTTGTAAGTTGCCTAAATTGCAAACAAACACTATTTTGCTCTAAAGCACAGGTGTGTTTATGGACGTTTGAATTTGATAAATTCGAATACCTACGGAAAAGGATAATTTGTCTACTGATAGAATAACAATGAACTTGAAGTTCACCTCAAAACACGTATGCTAAATCATCTTTGGTTTTGTCTTTTGCTTCGGCCATCTTAGATTCTCATACGCGAAGCAGAAGACAACATAATTAACATTCCAATAATATCACATAAAAATTGATAACATCAGTTGGACATGGCATACCAGATGCACATAATGTGAATACCGAACAAAAGAAAATGAAGTATCGCAGAATAAAACAGTATCATCTAGGAACACTTATAAGGAGAGTTTTTAGATCAAATCTACTAATCCGTATACGTCGTCGAGTATTCACCTTCCTCTTTGGCATCTTCATCAATGATTCCGGTTTGTTAAATACACTCTCACACTCCTTGGCATCTTCATTATTTTTTTTCCATTCTGAAAAAAAATAAAGATTTAGATGTATTAAATTTCAAACAGTACCGATGAATGTGAATGATGCTCATTCATCAAGTTTAGATGTATTAAACTCTATAAAATTGAACATAAAACCAAACAAACAAATTTCCAGATTATCTTAATGTCTCAGTTTGGTAAGACCTTCAAATTTACATTTGAAATTTCTCTATTTTTGTTAATCTAAACTATCTTGATCCAAACTTATAGTTTGGACTCGTAGAGAAGATTTAAAAGATCAGGTCTTTTTGAGTATATGAATACTTGAATACTTTAGATTCGCATAATCTAATGAGTACTAACCTAGCTAGTAATCAGATTTAGACCACCATCTTGTAAGGCTTAGCCTGTATAATTGTCAGTCATACCATAATTACGTACTTCCTGTGCTACATATGTATGATTTATTGAAGGATTAATAGCCCCAGATTTTATACCTGCTTGTTATTTCGCTGACCTTTGTTTGCAATCGAGTCTTGATATATCCGGTACCTGTGTTTGAGGTTTCCAGTACGCGGTAATGGGAGTGCATTGTTCAGTAGTTGAACATGTACAATAAATCAAATTCTGGAATAGTCGTCCACCTCTACTTAGTCTATGCCCTTCATGAGTTAGTACTGGGTTCAGTAGTCTCTACTCATGCTCTTCTTATGATATTCAACGGATGATGCTCCTGATCTCTTGATGCCCCAAACCTTCAAACACGACCACCAAATCATGGGCAGAAACATCAGTTAATCTCATCCGTTTTCCTGCTCAAATACTTGATGAGAATTCTATCAAAAGCAAACCCATTTTTCCGAATTGTATGGTCTAATTCATGCCCTGACCCTTCTCAGATACCCACCGGAGACGATGGACAGCATATGGCAAACCTAGTGCAGTCAATAGTCACAACTGAAATGTTCAAGCATTTCCCCAAACACGCAGTGTGCACATTTCTGGTGAGGCGGATGTGAACTTTCTTGGCGATTTTCCTAAGCCCATAATAGCTCCTTCCCTGCAATTATTCAACAATAGACAACAGCTAACATATCTCGTTCAATCAAAACTATGAAAGCTCCTAAGTCTTCTCGTATTTGATTGGCGGCAATACACACAGCTCTCTTGTTACTCTATCGCATGTTCACGGAGCTGTTCGTATCCATACTTAGTTGCATCATGCTTTTTCTCCAGTTCATGGTCATATTCATAGACATCTTGTATGGTTAGACCACCGAAATTGAATGAAATAGTGTTCAGCTTAAACTTGAACATGAAGGCAGCTCCCATAAGATTTGATATGTTCGTAAGATTATCCTTCAAGTTATCTTGCATCAGAATAATTTGCAACGCTATTAAACCAAATACAATTTCCACCATGGTTCCATAGAGTTTAATCAACGCTGTCTATTTACCTCAATGAGAATATATCGAAGTTGCATTAGCTTCTCCACGCTCAAATCTCCAAGCAACTTTTCAGCGTTCTCACCCATGGCCACAAAAGTAGCCTTCTTAGAAGCACTGCATCACCTTCCTCTTGAAGAGAGAAACGGTGTTAGGAAAAATAATAATCGAACCACACCAAACTAAATTTGAAACATTTCATTTGGTTATTTGATTACCTGGTACCAAGCCAACGATGTATCTTTTGGTTCCCAATCTCATAATCGATTTTGACGAAATATGTTGCAAAAGCGACTCTGATTTGCTACATTGTAATAGTTGTAGACACTGAACTTTATGCTTCGAAGATGACCACACCCATTTGCAGACATGGATTAGAAACTTACATTCAATCTTAACCAATAACAACTGACTGTAAACCTAACAAAATAGCCTAGAAAATGTCTGTTGTTGTTAATTACATCATACCCGAGAGTACTCGCTCATAATATGTCAAAGTTCAAAGAACAGATCCTAAAACTTCCTGGCTTATAGATTCTTTTCTTTTGGTTGGATCACAAATATCAAAGCTTACAACATCATAAAAGGTTACTACAACAATTGAGTTACCTTTAGTTTTCCCACCTCTGGACGTTCGTATTGCTTTAGATTTTCGCTGCAGTATGATTCACACGTGAGTTGTATGAATTGATTGTTTTAATTTAAGAATTTATAAAATCACAAAAACAAAACCACACGCAAAGCTTGTTTTTCGGTAAAAACATACAAATTTGGTTGCCCTGGTACCGACACATACTGCAATTCTAACGCAGCAGCTATGGAACTTCCAGGACTGTTTGCTCTTCGGCATCCCTGTTCATCTCGACGCTGTTTCTCTTCCCATGTTTTCGTTGCAGCAACGAATATGGCCTGCAGTACGATTAAGAGGTGAATTTCACTAACACATTGTTTCAATTGACAATTCAAACTATCATAACAAAGATAACGAAAATTGCAATTGCAGCTATTACGATCTCACACGAAAAAACGTGAGCGGGCAGCAAATAATTCCAAATCTGTAGATCTTACGCTTCAAATTTTACCTGGTGCAATACAGCATCTTGCCGGGCTTGCTGAATGCTCTCACCAGCAAGCTGTTGCTTTTGCCGTCGCTCCTCTTGTTCATCTCGCTTCCTTTTTCTGCCAACCTTTGAGTCGCAGCCAAGAACATAACCTGAAGTATGATAAAAACGTGAATTGCATAAGTTTATTGTTCGAACATATAATCAGAACATAGATATATCAAAACCTAAGTTGAAAGTTGGTTGTCCGTCCACGCCAGCTTGTGAAAATCCGGCATTCTGCTTACCCGGAGCACTGGAAATCAAATGTTGTCATTATATCTACATGTCAATAAAAGAACAACACCTATCCTACCAAAATAAGACATACCCAAATACTCACCTCATGCTAATCGAGATCAATCCGTTGAAATAAGACATACCCAAATACTCACCTCATGCTAATCGATATCAATCCGTTGACGTTGCTGACGTTATTAATCCGAAGCCTTTCTTTCTTGCTGAAGTTTGTAAACCTGCTTCTCTTTCCATATATATATACACCCAACCAAGGAAGAATGCACGGTCACGCATTACCCCACCCATCTTTCCCTATTTTACTTACTTCAAATCACATCCTAACCACTGTCAAACACCTCCAGACCATGGCTAACCTTCAGCGAACCTTTCTTGAGCTACCATTCTCGACCCTTGGCAGCAACTGCCTTATCTCCTTGCTACCCAGACCCAATTAGTCACAACTATTCGGTTCATACTGCTTGCAATTACAATTAGTTTGCACCAAATAACCTTCATCCTGCAGTCAATAATCCAACCTAATTCCTGAATCACCACGATTCCAGCGCTACAGACCACCGTTACACCAACACGGCAACAACTCAAGCCAAATCCATCTAACCCGTTTACCTCGACCTATCTCTGGTCCGTGCTCAAACCTCACAATTGCACCACTTCTCTACTATCCTGTAGCAAACTTCAACCCAAAAATCACATTTCAAAACTGATCCTCCTGGCCTCAAATTGCAAATCAAACCTGAACCCATCATATTATTAAGTGAACTCAGCACATTCATTTCTAATGCTTTGCTTATCTTCAACTGGAACGAATCGAATCAACACTCTATTTCATGTCAGTTTCACCGGTTAGTTCAGACTTTAATGAGTCAGATTTGTTCTTCTAATCCCTACAATATCTTCTTCCCTGCAATACAATCAACCATAACAGCACACATACATTCAATTCCTTAGAAGAAATCATGTCTCAGTTATAAACCATTCAAGCACCACAAAACCAACTGCACAAACTTCACCCTTTTCTTCTCTGTGTTCTCCCAATGGAAGTTGTCTCTAAATTCAATTCAAAACCCATAAACTCGTACCCAGTGTAGTTACCAAAATCATCGACAAAAGCTCTTCCTACCCACTGAAATTGAACCCCTAACTCACGATGTCGTGAACAACTTCTTTCATGTCCTTGTCTTTTCTGTACCTTGGGACAACCATTAATTTCATGGCCGTGATTTTTCTGTACCTTAGGACAACCATTGATTTAACCATACCATCTGTGGGACTCGAACCCACAACTACACGGTGAAAACCATGTGCTCTGCCATTTTGAGCTAAGAAAGCAAATGCAATTACATTTGACGCGGGTATAGTTTCCAGACCATCATCGCCTTCGATTGCAAGGTTCCGATCGCCTTGAACACTGGTTCCTGACTGACTGCTGGTGAGGCATTACACCTTATTGCCAGTTGACGTAGCAGTTCGTATCCCGTCTTAGATGCTTCGTACTTTTGCTCCAGCTCATGGTCATATTCATATACATCCTGGATGGTTAGGGTACCGTAGTTCAAAGTAGAACTGTTCAACCTAAACCTGAATATGAAGGCAGCTCCCAAAAGATTTCCTATTTCCGGAACTGTATTGGAAGAGTTATAATGTCATTAAGCAAAGGGCATTCTTTTTTAATAGTTTCGAAGACTAAAATCAGCAACAACTACTTACCTCAATGAGTATATACCGAAGTTGCATTAGCTCATCCACGCTTAGATCTCCAAGCAACTTTTCTGCGGCCTCACCCATGGCCACAAAGGTTGCCTGATCCATAGATTGTGCAACCAATAGCTCGAGTTTGTATTTTGGCTTGACGGCCTCAATGTACTGACTACATTTGTTGCACTATTTGCCCCCTTCCTGTATAACATATTTTAGTGAACATTTTGCGCACGCCATATAGTACCAGTTAGAGCCCGGTTTCACGCTGACAATTGTTGCTTTTTCTTTGCTTCTCAAATAGTCTTTCTATTTTTGAAAATCACATCTCCCTTTGTACGTAGCTGTCTGTTCTCCATTTATCGATCACCTGAGTTGGTCCGCATCTGGATTCAATTCTATGGTGTCAGCACTTTTAAACAATATAATTCTGCAATTTTATATTTTTATAGGAAAAAAATTTGCTTGCCTATTTTTGAATGCGGGGACTTGGTGGACTTCCAGATTCAAATAGATCTGTGTTCCAGAAGTACTTGTAACCTGTTTTTCACCTGCGAAAAGCCAGTTATATTAGGTACGTTTCCTGGTGTTATTCATTTGCAGTTAATGTTAATAGTTATTATTGTTTACATTGCACCTGTCACCATCCTCGCAGCATCCCCGTACAAAATGTAGCCCGTATTCCCCGGATGTTTTCGATAACAATGTAACGCCTCTCCTTGCTTGGACTTTTGTGAAACCCTCCCGCGCCGGCTATAGATCTGGCATGCAGTGCCTACAATACGCTGAACACATTAGTTCCGTAGCACAATTTTATTATACCAAATATCCATCTTAATAACAAACTGAAACATACATTCAGAGTTGTTTGCTCTGTTACAGACGCATATTGCAGACCTCTAGCGGCAGCCACTGAACTTGCAGAACCGCTTACTCCTAGAGAGCGTTTTTCAGTTCGAGGCTGTTTCTCTGCCATCTTTTTCATCGAAGCAACAGATACGGCCTGAGTTACGTTCAACAGGTTAGACTCGATAACACATTGTTTCTACTGACGGTTTAAACAATCAATACATAGGTAACGTGCTCGCAACAATTACGACATCGCATGAAAAAACGTCAGCAAGCAACCAAAAACTAATGATAAGTACATTAGTCGCTCTATTTTTTACCTGGTGCGATACAGCATCCTGCTGGGCATGCTGAATGCTCTCAACAGCAAGCTTTTGCTTTTGTTTGGTACATAATCATAATAGCAATTCAGAGAATCAAAAATAGCAAACCAACCCGTGATTTTTTCCTCCCAGGCTCAGTGGCAGTCTGGAACTGAGCAGCATCAACTTGGGATTTCTCAGGTTTAACTGCTCCTTTACGTCCCTGTTCCTCTTGTCGTTGTTTTTCGCCCCACCCCCCAGTCACAGATACGGAGCTTGCTACAGATAATGATTGATTAGTACATTAGTCGCTCCACTTTTCAGCTGGTGCAATACAGCATCCTGTCGGGCTTGCTTAATGTTCTAAACACCAAGCTATTGCTTTGGCGATTGCTCATCTTGTTCACCACACTTCCTTTGCTCCGCCAATCTTTTAGTTGTATCCGAGGACATTGCCTGAAGCATAAGAAAATCACAAAGCATATAAATTAATTGTTAAAATGTATTTTGAGTACATAGTCATAACCATACATACGTTCATAGCTGGTGGTCCGTCCACATGGCAATTCAGCATTCTGCTTACTTGGAGCACTGGAATTCAAGTTTTGTCATTATATCAACATGTTAACAGAAAAACAATACATATACAGTAAAAATATAGCACAACTAAATTCTCACCTCATGATAATCTAGGGTTTCTATTGGTTACCTTATCCTCCTCCTACGCCTCTCAATCATCTTCGTTCGTACTTATGATTCTACTTTGCACCTGTGATAAACCTGGTTAAAAAATGATTATTGTAATCAAATTCAACACAAACTGTTACTTCAAGAAGAAGAGATGTTAATCAATTCTGAGATGTCTAATTCTTTGTGGATGTACGGAATTTTGAGACCTCGTAGCTCAAACTGAGTAAACATCACGTTCACTTATAAATTGAAATCATAGAGAACAATAAAACCCTAAAACACACTAAAAGTCGCATGAAAGTAATTTTACCTCACAAACTTGTGCTGCAAAATTCTGGCACCACAAAACACAGTAAAGCCTTTTACTCCAGACATGGCAAAACATTACAATAGTATTAGCAAACCTGTGTGCTGCAAAATCCATATAATCTGTATTAACTTCTTCTTCTTCTCCGCTAAACCAATAATCAAAAGACCACAGACAAAAAAAAATCTAGGGTTTCCATGTATTTACATTTTTTTATTCCAATTCATAACCTCCTGATTCAATTTGTCTCCTAATCCACAAAATAGAAATCCCTGTCAATAGAATCAAATCTTGAAAACTATCAAGAGAGAAAAAAAAAAACATTTTTATTGTTTAAAAAAAAAAAGGAGAAACAAAAACCTAGCGAGAGAACAACAGATGATACAATTAAAATAGCAATTAAACTTTAATTGTACATGCAAATTGATAGGATACTGGTACCAACACAAATTAAGACAAAAGGATTAGGGTTAGGGTTGTTTAACTGAAAGTAGCTCCTCCTGCTATTCACATAAACAATCGGAAAATCGTATAGGAGACCCAAGAACTGGCTTTGATTTCAGAATTCATACCTCTTAAATATTCCCAAACGAATAAAAAAAAATCTCTGTTTCAATACACCCTAGAATAGCCTTCAGAGGAAATTCATATCCAGCGATAATCTTCAATATTGGGCTCTGGAAGTAAAGAAAAGGGTTCGCAATCTAGGGTTTTGTTTGGTTAATTTGAGTACAATTTGAATCAGACGCCATGACCGAGTAGAGATTTCAAAGGAATTAAAGATATTACTAAATCTTGGTTGATGGAAGTGAAGGTATCGGGTTGAAACCCTAGAATTGGGCGGCATAGCTCTAGTTTTCCAGAAGAAGAGAAGAGAAGAGAAGAGAAGCAGAGGGGATACTGTTGCCGTCACAGAAAGTGATAAAAAGGATTCACTTTTTAAGGATTAGATGGACGGCAAGGATTGCACCCGTGTTTTCATTAATTTTTGGTTGATGGGCAGGATGGCTCGCACGCTCGTGGGACGTCCCAGATTGCTCCAGATCTCTCCCCGCACGCTTTTTGGAGGGCTCGGATTACCCGACCTTAAGCACCAGTTCTCCTTAATAATAAAGAGACTAGGTATCACGCCGGCCGGTGGCCGGCGCTCAACCTTTCATCGACTTTTTGGAGATTGTCGGAACCTACAATCCATTAGTTGAACCTTTTTGTTAATTTTAAGTTGGTTTTGAGATGGTCAAATCAATTTAGCCGTCCGGGACCATTGTCCCGGCCGTGAATCAAAAAGGTTGAGTTAGTTGGATCGACGTAATAGGCGGTTGTTGTACCTTTTTGTAATTTTTAGGCGTGTTGAGATGGTCTAGTCAAATTAACCGGCCAGGACCGTTGTCCCGGCCGTGAATCAAAGTGTTGAGTTGGAAGGTTCGACACCATTGCGCAACCTTTTTTTGCATTCTATGATCACTCGACATTAAACACACTCCCTTACAATATCATAATTTCAACTTTTGGTATGTTTCCCACACAACTTCTAACGATCATCTTTTTTTCTTTTCCCTTCGAAGTTGTTTAGATTTTTCTCCGTGGAAAGGTAAGGGTAAGGGATCAAAGGCGTAGGCCTTTGTCTTTTTGTTAATTTTAATAAGCTAGTGTTGATGGGATCGATTTTTATAAACCGTTGATTTTATAAATTGTTGCAATCAGTATAAGTTTGGGTGCTTGATGAATATAAACCTGATTGTTAATATTGTTTTTTTTTTTTTTTTTTTTTGCTCCGGTACCAAGCCTTGAACCCCCAACCCTAAGGTAAGAAACTACATTCTACACCACTAAGGCCAAGGAGGCATTGGTGATTGTTAATATTGTTGGCATAATTATTCATGATTATTATTATGTCATTGTTTCAGAATTTACTTTAATATTGCAATGGCAATGGCTTTGGTAATTTTCCCCAATTAAAAAGGGGGTCGTATGATTTCTTATTTTTAATAAAATCCAATCGATTATTTAACCATTCACGATCTAAAAGTAGGAGAAATTACTTTGAAGTTGTTTTTATATAAGCTACCACAGATGAGCTTTTATACATTCCTTTATGCATACTCCAAAAAAAAAATCAAAGGGTGCAATCAGTCTCAAGGCTTGTGAGTAAATGATAATGAGGTTCCACTGTTTAGTTCTCTTCAGCCACTGGTTTTGGTCGACTGCCTAGTTCTAATGTTTTTCTCCAGATTTACGAAGTTCGACTTCTCTTGAGAAATTATTTAATTTTGGTTGCCCCAAACTGAAGGAGTCTGTTGCTTATGATCTGAAATCCCCCACCTTTTTTTAAAAGACTATTTATCGATTTTATTCAAAGAGATTAGCAGCGAGAGGATCCATTTGATGCAGAGGAATTGATTAATTTGTTAAAGTAGTAGGTACTCTTTTTCAGTTACTTTATTACTTTTTTGTCAACGCCCAGATACCTGCTTGATGTACTTCTTTATTACCATGCTTGATGTACTTTATTACCATTTTGTAATTCGTTTAATTGTATTTACCGTAGGTATACCGTGTATGAAGCAGTGTGTCGAGCATACGAATTATGCTCCGCAATTGAGTTTCAATCTTTTCTTGTATTGCAACCTGCACTATGTACATTTGCAACTAATTTATCACTGATTCTATTTTTCTTCCAATTCCTTTTTGTTCTTCCAATTCCTTTGGTTCGACTTAGTACTGTGCAGATGGGTACAATGGTGCAATGAGTTTCATGCCTATAGTACATTTTGCATTTTTCACAGGAGCAAAACGGTCTTCCCTATGTATATTCTTAAAAAAACAGTTTTTCAAACTCGGTTTTTAAGATCAAATTTCAAGATGTTTTAGGCTCCTTAAATAACAGTGTCATCAGTGGGAGTCGAACCCACAACTACATGGTTGAATCCCATGTGCTCTTCCATTTGAGCTAAGACAACAGTTTCTATACACATCTGTAAAACTGATGTCAAAATTACCCGTCTAACTAATTTTGTAACTGATTAACAATCTGTAAAGCAAAACAAACCTTTATGTCAAAATTCATTTCATTAACAGTTCGATATGTGAAGGTGTAAATGAATTTTACACTTCTTCATCTGTTCGTTGTGCATTTATAAAAAACATCAGCACATCTAAACTATAAACAAAGAAGAAGAAGATTATTATACATACCTTACCTACCCTGAATCCGACTATATTAGAGCTTACCCAAATAGTCGTAGTGGATTAATCGTTGAAGTTGAGATTTGGTCAATAAGCAACTGCCATCGATGGGAAGAACTGGCCCTATAAGAATGTAACATTTGCAAGAATCTCTTTTCTCAGCAAAAGAGACATAAACATCAGTCTTTTACCGCTACATAATTTGCGAATACTTCCATGACCTTTAGGACCTTCCGATCAACAGTTCACCGGCTACTGATTACAAATTCAGCAAAAAATGCTCAACTCCTGCCATCCACCCATAGAATAAAAAATTCTTCATTAGCTACATGTGAATACCAAAAGAAACATACTCAAGCAATCAACTGTACATCTCAGAACGATAGATATTCAAAAGCAAAGAAAGTAGATTAGTTGATTTCATAAGGTACAAAGATAAGACATTGAAAATACATGATTAGGGCAGCATTTTTTTATTAAAATCAGAGCGGAGGTGTAGAAAAGATGATTAGGTGTGAAATCAAAGAGATGTTAGTATATTGGTATAATCAAAGAGGGATTTGGGGTTTGTTTACCTTAGCTCGATAAAAGCACCAGCCTTTCAGCAGTAAACTCTCCTTGATTGCAAACATGACCAAATCAAGGCTCGCTTTCCTAACTTAAGGTTACAGTTACAGAATCATAAATTTTTGATTAAACATACCATCTCTAATTCTCCAAGGCTCGCTCAAGGAACCTTCTTATTGTTTTTATAAACCATCACCAAGGCAACCCATTGCTTAGAAGCTCTTCTCCCATACTGTCCAGTCACACAACAAACATCAGGCTGTAAGAACAGGCAGCTTCATGGTCTCCAAGGCTTTATGCAACTATGCTCAGTCAATCCATAAGACTGTTGCAGCGAAAAAAGATTTCTGGAACACTAATGGTATATAATCCAGTGGAAAAAACAAAACACTACAAATAGAATGAAAGACACTATATATAAAAAAAATACCTTCCTTCTTTAACAGCTGCCTTGATTTCTCCCGACTTCGCGTCTTTCTCATCTTCGTTTCTTTTAGATTTCTTTTTTCCATCTGTCTGCGTACAAAAAGAAAAACATAAGTTATCGATAAACGCATCATATTTTCATAACCAATATCATTTATTGTAAAAACTGAATTTATAAGTTTACCTTCGTCTTTTATTACATGTTTAGAATACCAAAAAGAAGAACATCAGTCTCGATTAAATAGACCCCATTGCCATGAGTAAGCATCAGTCAATGTTTCATCGGGAGGCGTCATCACTTTCACCATATGGACCATAAGCCCAATGTAAAACAGCACGTGTAACATCTGCAACATCATTTCTTCTTTACATATCAGTAACACAAATAACCAAAATGTAAAAATAAAAAGAAAAAAAAAATCAATTCAACAACAATTCGTTATGACCGTGTAATTCCATCTACAGTAACCTTCTAAGAGAGATAGAAATAGGAATTACATGTTTACCTTCTTCTTTTATTCCTCTCTGCATCGTCTTCTTATCTGCAAGAGAAGCTTACTAAATTTATAAGTTCAAGAGCTCAAAATTACAAATCCAAAATGACAAACACTGGAAAGTTGATTTGTAGATGGTGATACCGAATGGGTTTCAAAAACCAAGCCTAAATAACGCCACAAACATTTAATTGTGTCTCGAAACAAAGACAGGTTTTAGAAAGTGGGTTCTGATGGTGTTTCATTTAGGTAGAAAGTCACAAAAAACGTAACCAATCCAGCTTCCACGGTGCACAGCATTGCAACGTACGTAGGAAACATAAATCCAGAAACATAAATCCATGCAATTACCCAAGGTTGTTTGGAGGATTGGAAAACAAAAACTTAAGTCAATAGCTATAGCTGCAAGACACTTATTGGGTAGGTTCCATTTCTACACTATATAGTTTCCAGAAAAATAACTCATCTTCTCGGCAAAAGAAGAAGCCTGGTTCCTTATCCACTAAACAGCACATTTGTAAATATGAACTGTTTAGTTATTATTCCATGATTAATACCACTTGCTCTGATCTTCACCCCAATCCATTAAATTCCAAATAATTGGATTTTGAAAGAAGGGCACAACTGCCATCATTGAATTATTTCAAGCATTCAAAATTTGGATTAGCCACTATACCAAAATTGTTTCAAATCATGTCTAAGGCAACTAATTCACACTATAATTAACCAACAAAGGCTGAAAAGGTTTTAATAAGATTGTAACAACAAACGTCAGGACAAATGACATCAGCAGAAAGCGTGACCTATAATAGAAATGAATGAGACGTCTGAACCCTGGAACATATGAACACAGCTTATACGAACATGGACAGAAAAATAGACATTAGTTTCAACAGAACACCCAATCTGCAAACCCTACACAGATGAAAGACTATTCAAACCAAATATACGAAAGGATAGCAACTAAAGCAAACCTACCGAAAGAAATGATTGTAAAGAAGGATCCCGCTAAGACCTACTTCCACCGTCCAAAGAGCAAGCAACAAAGCCAGTAAAACTTTTTTACACCATGCCAACACTGCACAGTACCTACTTCCACCGTCCAAAGAGCAAGCAACAAAGCCAGTAAAACTTTTTTACACCATGCCAACACTGCACAATACAAACAAAGCCAAAAACAATTAGAATTAGAATGCAAATTAAGCAAACCACAGATTCTTAGTATTCTCTGTAAGGGAAAATGGTACAAAGCATTGATACCTAGCGAAACATAGAAATGCAAATCCCTTCAGTGACTTCACCAACTTCAGGGAAGTCACTTCATCATGGGTTCTTCAGTGACTTCACCAACTTTAAGATGCTTAAGCTTGTAGCCAATGATGAAGTGTTCGATGATAGTATTTGCAATCCTCCCTCAGAGTGTAGTATTCGATAACCTCTAATTTACCCTAACCTGAGAGAATAGTATTCAATAACCTCTAATTTAACCTCTAATCCCCAACAACACCTTTGGTGCCTACGCCATCAACTCTAATTTACCCTACACATCCCTCAGAGACTACGCAATCACCTTCCACTGTTCCTAAACCACCTATTCCTTGGTCTCCAATTACACCTACACTCCTGCCGAGCAAATTCCCTCGCCTCCAATTACACCCACACCACCTTCTTAGCCAACTCCATCACCTCCAATAACACTTACACCTCACTCTGAGCCAACCCCCTCACCCCCAGTTACGCCAACAACACTTTCAGAACCTCTTTGACCCCTAGTAACACCTACACCACCAACTGAGACAACTCCTTCACCACCTTCTTAGCCGATTTCTTCACCAACGGTAACACCCTCACCACCCTCCCAGCTAATTCTTTCACCTCCAGTTACACTTACACCGTCTGAGTCGGTTCCTTCACTTCCGGGTTCACCAACACCGCCATCTGAGCCAATTCCTTCACTTCCGGTTTCACCAACACCCCCATCCGAGCCAATTCCTTCACCTCCAGTTACACTTACACCACCCTCTGAGCCTGCTCCTGCACCTTCAGTTACATCTATATCATTGTCAGATCCTAATTCTTTACCTCCGGTTTATCCAACACCACCTTCTGAACCAACGCCCTCACCTCCGGTTACACCAACACCTTCGTCCATTCCCCTTCGTCGGCTTCCTGGTTTTGCTTCGCCTCTTAAATCACAAAATCGAAACCCCTGAAAGTGAAGCAAATCCAAAAGAAACAAATTTGCATGACACAGAAGCAAGAAGAATCGCAAGAACCCCTGTCATGTGTTACAGAAAATTAAAAATATATGTGGACTTGGGTTGTTTATGAAACTAAAAGGCCAGGGTTTCTGCGGGAATTTCCAGTTTTATATGACTTAGATGACATTATCTCTACCATAAAACCTAAAAGTTCACTAACTCTGAGCT
>JAJJMA010214641.1:0-13912 GCA_023529015.1 Papaver nudicaule | reverse complement strand
GTATAAGCCTTGTAGAATTTTTGTTTGGCAAATTTGCCTCAGCGTATTTGTCGCCATATAATTAGAAATGACACCATAATTTGTTAACGGGGTTCAGCGCATAAAGCAAACCTACATCCCCGGATCTTATTTACTGCAGATTACAAAAATAAGACTTCTTGGGTATTATGCCCGCCCAAGACTTCGGATTTTTACACATTCTTATGGATAGAATCTCTTGATAAACTTGGCATTCCATGGATGCTCAAGTTCTTTTCCATGCTCATCAACTAACACATAAGCTCCACTACCTGCTACACGCTTGACAACATATGGACCTTCCCAATTAGGCTCCAGCTTCTTACATCCTTTCTTCTTCTGATACGGCGGTATCTCTCTTAACACAAGGTCGCCAGGCTGATAGTCTCTTTTCACTACACGCTTGTTGTATTCCCTGGCTAGACGGCGGTGGTAATTCTCCATATGAGTCAAAGCAATAAGCCGCTGTTCTTCCAAGTCATCTAGTTTTGCCAAGATTAAGTCTGTATTGAGATTCTTCTCCCAAGCTTCGTGTTTTGTTGTTGGCAATATAACTTCTGATGGAAGCACTGCCTCAGCACCAAATGTGAGTAAGAAGGGAGATGCCCCAGTTGCTTCTCTAATTGTAGTCCTGTAAGACCATAAGACGTTGTGGAGATGCTCACACCATGCTTTCTTGTGCCCCTCAAGTCGCTTTTTCAGCCCCATTCATATTGTTTTGTTGGTGGCTTCCGCCTGCCCGTTGCTTTGAGGATAGATAGGAGTGGATTTTCCCAGTTTAACGCCATATGTTGCCAACAGGTTTTCAATGTTTTCACCCACCAATTCTTTCCCATTGTCAGTACAAATTTCAGCTGGGACACCAAAACGACAGAATATATTTTCCCATATGAATGTGAATACTTCTTTTCCTGTTCTTTGTCTGAGCGCCTTAGCTTCACACCATTTTGTAAAATAATCTGTTGCCACGATAATATACTTACGCTGTCCCGACCCTGGTGTCAGCGGTCCAATGATGTCAATCCCCCACTTGGCAAAGGGCCAAGGGCTTAATACTGAATTTAACGAGACTGCTGGCGCTTTTATTTTGTTTGCGTATAGCTGGCAATTCCTACACCGCTTAGCATATTCAGCAGAATCGCCATTCATCCATGGCCAATAATACCCTTGCATCTTTACTTTTAAAGCCAGCGCTCTTTGTCCGCTGTGATTTCCACAGTCTCCTTCGTGAATTTCCTTTAACAGCTTCTTTCCTTCATCTCTTGATACGCATCGCAATAGTGGCCCAGAAAATGATCTTCTATATAGGACGCCGTCTCTTAGCTCATAATTTCTTGACCTACTGATAACCTTGTGCGCTAAAAGTTTGTTTCCAGGAGTGGTGAGATGCTCCAGGTAGTATCTGATATGAACTCTCCAATCTGTTTCCGCTGACTCTTCAATATCTACCGCCAGGACCTCCTGCTGCCTTCTCCCTTCTATTGATGACATCTTTAATCTTTCAATAGCTATTGCTGGCACCTCTGGATCCGCCATCATTGAAGAGATAAATGCTAGTGCATCAGCATGTCTGTTGTCGTTTCTGCATATGTGCCTAAATTCAATGCCAGTAATCTGGTTAGCGTATTCTCTTGCCAGTTGTAAATATTGCTTCAGCGAACTATCATGTGCTTCATATCTGCCTAAGATCTGCCGAATGACAAGCTGAGAGTCACTAGTCAAGCGAATGTTGCTGATGTCCATTTCGATTATGAGTCTCATGGCGTGTATCACCGCTTCATATTCTGCCTCATTGTTTGTAGCTGGGAATTCTAATCTGAATGAGTGGACTATCCTTGAACCTTTTGGAGAGATAAAAACTATGCCAATTCCTTTGCCTTCTTTATTAGCTGAGCCATCAACATATACCTCCCACTGGTTTGGATCTCTTTTCAGCAAGTCTGGGACTCCTTCATCTGGATCTTCCTTCTCCATAAATGGAATATCTTCAGTTTCTTCTTCTTCTTCTTCAATGGGAAAGTCCGCCAGGAAATCAGCGATAACTTGTGACCTTTGAGCTGTCCTTATTTCATATTTGACGCCAAACTGATCTATCTGGGCATTCCATTTTGCAATACGCCCTGCTCTTTGAGAACTATGAAGAATAGCTTCAATAGGGGTTTTGGTGAGCACCGTTATGGGATGAGCATGAAAATATGGTCGAAGTCTGCTAGTGGCGAAAACCAGAGCTAGTATTAGCTGCTCTATCTTAGTATAATTCTTCTCAGCGGGCTGTAGAGTTCGACTAATATAATAAATTGGTGTCTCTCCTCCTTTTGTCCGCACTAAGACTGCACTGACCGCTGATGATGTGGCCGCTAAGTAGACCCTTAGTTCTTCTCCATGTTCCGGCGGCTGAATAGCTGGCAATGTAGCTAAATACTTCTTTATTCCCTGGAAAGCTTCCTCATGGTCCTTTGTCCAGTTGAACTTTTCTCCTTTCTTCAGCATTTGGAAAAATAATTTGCATTTGTCAGAGAATCGAGATATAAATCTGTTAAGAGACGCCAGTACACCATTTAAGCGCATAACATCCTTCAGAGTCACCGGCGAGGGCATTTCCAAAACAGCTTTGACTTTGGCCTGGTCTGCCTCTACTCCTTTCTTTGTGACAACATAACCCAAAAACTTTCCAGATGTAACACCAAATACGCACTTTGCTGGGTTGATCTTTAACTTAGTTATTCTCATGTGATCAAAAATTTCTTTCAAGTCTTGTACGTGATCCTTCTTTTTCTTGCTCTTAACCAACATGTCATCGACGTATACCTCCATGGTTTTGCCTATCCACTTCTCAAACATATCTTGAGCCATCTTTTGGTATGTAGCGCCAGCATTCTTAAGACCAAACGGCATTCTTGTGTAGCAAAATAAACCTTTGGTAGAGAAAAAAGCTGTATGACGCTGATCTTCTTCAGCCAGCGGTATCTGGTTGTATCCAGAATAACCATCCATAAAAGACAGCAACTCATGCCCAGAGGTAGCATCAACGGTCTGATCTATGCTAGGTAATGGAAAGCTATTTTTGGGACACGCCCTATTCAAGTCGCTGAAGTCAATACATATTCTCACCTCTTTATTCTTCTTAGGAACCACCACCATATTAGCTATCCATTCCGGATATTGAACTGGTCTAATGATTCCTGACGCTTTCATCTTATCAATCTCAGCCTCCACTGCTTCCTTGTACGCCGGTGCCAACTTCCTTGGACGCTGTTTGAATGGCCTAATCCTTGGATCTATGTCCAACCTGTGGCATGCCGTTTTTGGATCAATACCCGGCATCTCGTTCATGCCCCAAGCAAAGACATCCACATACTCTTTTAATAAAGCTTCTAACCGCCGAGATTCTTCTTCATTCAATAAGGTACCAATTTTTACTATCTTAGGAGCACCTTCTTCACCTATGTTGATTTCCCTTGTAGGCTCTACCGCCGTGAAATGCAAATCTGGTTCACCCATAGGCGAAGGTTCCTTTAATTGCTATAAAGGTGCCGCTGAAGGTCCTGCCGCTGACTCATCCTCCTTCACAGAAAAAATGTATTTGTTGGGATCAGCGACTAGTTCAGCTATTTCTTTAGTCTTAGTTGCTTCTTTAGTCTGCTTCTTTTTCTCAATTATCTTTGCTTTTCGAGTTTCACGCATCTTGACGTCTACCTCATTACATGCCTCTGCTGTTGATGAGTCGCCAATGTATTCAGCTACCCCTTCTGGAGTTGGAAATCGCAACCGCTGATGATAAGTAGAAGGTACTCCCTTGATGCTGTGCAACCATGGTCTGCCGAGGATTGCTGCATATGGCGAGTCTACCTCCACAACACAGAAAGTAGTATCCATAATCAGCGTTTTTGTCGTAACAACCTTCATCTTCACTTCTCCTTTGGGTTTGGATGCTATCCCATTAAATCCATAAATATTATATGACGAAGGAACTAATGCCTCTACTGGCTCTTCTTTAGAGTCCATAGCCTGGTACGCTGAGTTGAAGAGAATATCAACAGAGCTCCCTGGATCTACCAATACTCTTGGAACCTTGAACTTTCCTATCTGGATAGTAAGGACCAAAGGGTTCAAGTGATTTCTTGCCTCAGGTGATAGCTCTACCGCCGAAAAACTGACTGGCTTTTTCATCCATTCTAGTAGTGGACTGTTCTTGACAGCAACACTGAAGATCTCTTTGCCACTGCTATCCCTCTTGTGGATTCTTGACATTACATTATTGTGAAATTCATCTCTGCTGATTGTTGAATGCACAATTGAAAAACAATTCAATTCTTTCAAATCACGCTGAACTTCAACTTCAAATACTTCAGGCTTTGGCTGCACTGCTTGGATTGGCTGAACCTCCATTGGTGGCGCTGGGGGTAACTCTAAGAAATCTTGAAATCTACCCAAACGGATGAATCTATGAACTTCTCTTTGAACTCCTGTGCAATTTTCAGTTGTGTGGCCATGAAATTGATGGTATTGACAGTACTGGCTAGTGTTGGAAATAGGGTTAGCGGGATTGCCTCTGTTAAAAGGATAGCGGATTTCATTCCTTGATGCTGAGCTTTCAATCTGTCCAAATGCATCAGTATATGTGACGCGAAGTTTTGGTAGTGTGATGTCTTGGAAATCTGGATATCCTGGCTTTCTATCGCCGAATCTTCGATTATCATTGTTGAATCTTCTATCACCATTCCCTTGTCGTCGATTATCATATCCTCCTCTGTTGTCGCCGTAATTTCTTCTATCGTTGTTGGCGTATCTGCCTCTATTGTCATATCCTCCCCTGTTGTCTTGGTCATCTCTTCCAGCATAAGTGTCTCTCTTTCCTTGATTCCATTGTTGATTGCCATTCTGTTGATACTGCTGACGTTCTTGTGGCTGCTGATGTGGGACAACCGCCGTCGAAGGTGTTGCTGCTTCTGCCTCCAGTTTTTTGTGTTCCTTTCTTATCCATTCTTTTCTTGCTTCTTCTTGTTCTTCCGGCGATAAGTTGTTGATAGAGTGAGCATGCTTTGTCCTTTCTTTCTTCTGGCGCTCCTCTTCTTCTTGCATTTCCTCATATATCAACCACTCATTCTGTCTTGCCCTCAATTCTCCTATGTCTGTTACTGGCGTCCAATATAAAGATTGGAACATCTGATCTGTTGTCTCCATACCACTAATAAATGCTCCCATCTTCTCTTTATCAGATACCGCTGAACCTACCTCACCACACAATTTCCTCCACCTCATGATGTAACTTCTACACGTTTCCGAGGGCCTCTTCCTGTTATTAAACAATTTCTCTGCCCCAGGGCGCACTCTCTTGTTTTGAATGTAATTTGCAATAAATTTCTCTTCCAACTGTGTGTATTTCTCAATTGACTTCTCCCCCAGACTGCCAAACCAGATCAAAGCTTCATCCTTAAGAGCAGCGGCAAATGACATGCACATTATTGGATCTGAGCCGACCCATGCTTGTAAATCTCTTCTGTAGCTCTGCAAGTGCAATGTAGGATCTCCTGTACCATCGAAGATTGATGAAAAGGTTGGCATACTAAATCTCTTGGATACGTGTCCATACGTAATTTTATCTACAAATGGTGTCTTTTTTGCTTCTGAAATTGCCTTTTTTAGTTTATCATCTTTTGTCTGATCGGCAGCTTCTTCTATTTTTCTCTCCATACGGCGTAATCTTTTTGAAACGTACTCTTGTATATCTTCCAGTTTGCCCGAGTCAGCGTAACTTTCTTCATCATGATTAGATTTTCCAGTCTTCTTACTTCCTTCTTCTTTCTTCACTGTGGATGCCGCCACCTCTGGTCTTGCAGATCTGCTCTTCTGAACTTTGTGCACTGTGTGAGTTGAGCGACTTTTACTACGGCTTTTACTACGACTTTCCATTAACTGCTTATGCTGCTGAGCTAATTGTAAGTTGCTCTGAAGGATAATGTCCATCTGCCTTTGCATTTGCAACTGCATCTGAGCTTGATTTATGGTGCTCTGTTCAAAGAACTTCTTTAGCAATTCTTCGGTAGCGCTAGCGGATTTTCCCTCTGATACCGTTATTGGCGCCGTTCTTGATGCTCCCACAGCTGCTACCATTCTACTGCTGCCCCCTATTTCCTTTGAAGTATTGCCTGCTGCTTTCGAGGTTAACCCATTAGAGTTGAGATTACCACCTACTACCCTTGATAGTCCTTCAACTGCATGAGATGTTTCACCGGGAATCGCTGTTTCTTTGATGGTGCCGTCATCCACCGCTTTTCCTTTGCTTTGCGGTAGGACTTCTTCTTCCTCATCCTCTTCTGGTATTCCTTCCAAATGTGTTATGTCTTGTATCATAACAGGACCCAAAGCCTCTGTCTGCTGTTGAGGTACCGCTGACTGCATTGTTGCTGTCTGTTGTTCTGGTGTCAGCGCCCTTGGTTGTTGTTGCTGACTTTCTGGCTGTGGTAATGTTGACTGTTGTTGATGAATCGGCTGTTGTGGTGTTGTTGACCGCTGATTTGCGTTGCCGCTCAAGAAAAAGTCATGTGCAAAACCTAGCGGAGGTACCGCCGAACTTCTCAAGTTGTGTCGATTAGGATGGGGAACGGACTCAGCGGGTATGGGAAATTTCGAAGCTTTACTTGTTGACGCTGCACCTCCTTTCCACTTAGTCACCATTTTAGTATCCTGTGTAGAAAACAACAAAAAGCACTTCCTGACAGTATTAAGCTAGCTTGACTGTTAGGAAATGCCAAATTCGTTAGTGGAGGCGGTTGAACAATTTCTGACAAAGTAAGAAACAAACAAAATGACACAGAACGACAGCAACAACATTTGCAGAGCATGACCTAGTCTTGTCGGCAGTTAGAAGAAAACCCTAACTTTTGAAAACTCATTGAAGCCCTAAAAACACCAAAGTTTGATAACCATACTCATATCAAAGATCAAAATCTGTACGGCATGAAGGTTTTGTTGACAACTTTTCATAACATTTGTAATCCAAAACCACACTATGATATCTAAAATAAGACATATCTGCAAAGAATCATGTTTAACATAACAATCCACCCTCATCCTAGATTTCTAATGATGTATATGAACTTATTATGCAAACAAAAGTTTAGAAGTGTTTCAGACAAGAAACCCTTATTACGTGCTCCAACACATCTAAGAATACTAATGACGTCCAACATGCCTTAATAGAAAAGTTTTCTCATGGTTTTATAAAGATTTGACAAGAACAGTACCATAAGTGCTGTTAAAACATTAGCATCATAAGTGCTGTTAAATAGAAAACTAATAAATTTACATGTATATGTATGGTTAGAAACCACCAGCAACATAAGTGCTGTTAATCATACTCACAACATTCTATAATTCCTAACACAAGAGCTTTTTAAGGTTCAGCCTCCTTAACAATAATAAACATACTCATAACTTCACACACAGCAGCATACTAAACTTAGAAGCATAAATTTATGGTTAAAAAACCACCAGCAACATAAGTGCTGTTAAAACGCCATTAATTCATGTTAAAAATATTCAATATTTCCTAATCACCACCTACACTTATATTCTACACTCTGCAGGTGTATCTTTGGGCATGTCAAATAAAATTATCTCTGGAAGACCGGCTATATATATGGCTGGCTGGTCTCGGTAGAGAAGTGGCATTTGCTTTCACAGAATGTCTACCTCTTTTTCCTCTATATGGCTGGCGTGTCATTTCTCTTGAATGGATACGCGTGTCATTTATGGCTATTCACTAATACTTGTAAGCTGTAATTGCAACTTCTTCTTTAATCTGTGTTTTTTTTTTTTTTGATCCAAAAAACGGACGCACCAAACTCAGAAAGCCAGGGCAGAGGTACAAGGGTGCGCCTTCGGTGACTCTGAGCATGGTTCGGCAGGTTCCACTGTGGCGCGGTCCCTAACCTACCAGACTACCCCACAGCTCCTGTACAAGTAGTTGGTTCTTTAATCTGTGTTTGATAAACTGAAATTGCGCAACACTAAGAGTAGAACAATTCTCAATCATTAAAAGTTCAAGATAATATACAGTTAAGTTTGAAGTATTGAAATCCATGCATGGTAGACCGGCCCAAAAAGTGAGTGTGTGATAAAAATGAAGAAGAAGATCAACATTCAACAAGAAGGCCTGTATGCATAAACATGTAGGGGACCAATTTTGGAACAGATGATTTCAAAAGTGGAATGGAAGAAGAAGAAGAAGTAAGAAAGACGCAAAGGAAAATCAAAAAGATGTACATACGTATTATGTGACTAACTCGGATCTGAATTCTGACTAGCATAAGAGACTCATCACTCATGCATGAATAAATAACAATTGCATGTAAAAGGTGTATGCATCATTCTAACGTACCTCAAGCATGCAATACACATAAGTGGAAATATCAGTATGATAAAATAGTATAAGATAGTTAAACATTGGTGATGTGCGATGAGGAGAAGCAGAAGAAGGATAGGGTTTTTCATTTTTACGTTTGGTACACCAAATGGATGGATAGATACAATACAAGCTGCTGATGAAAGAGGGGCCAAGACACACAAGGAGATGAAAATATCCGTACATGCAACATGAGAGAGAGAGAGTGGGAGGAGACAAAACTTTGAGAAGGGTCTGCAATGAGCCCTGAGCTGCTACTGATGAGAAGAGAGTGGGACAAAATCAAAAAGTAAAAGAGGGGTGTGGTGGTGAACAGAGGAGAGGAGTAGAGGCAGTTGGGATGTAAGAATAAGTGTGAAAGGCACGAGTCAGGTGTAGTGTAGGAACGAGAGAGAGGAAGGACTAAAGGAGGCAAAATAGAGCAATAAATGAGGAGAGGAGAGGTGGGCTTATGATAGAGCACTCATCATCGTCACGTCCCTATTAACTCACTTGTCCCCAAAATCTCCCAGAATTCCACGCTTTCTTCTTCTCACTCTCTCAAGTCTTAGCTTCTTTCTAAGTAAACCCCCTCTCTACTTACTTTCTTCTCCCTTCTTCTCATCCTTTCTCCCACCCTCACTACCTTTCTCACTTAAATTCTGCTTCTTTACTCTCTCTGGCCTAAACTAGAGCTACATAGCAACCTTTGTGACTTGATCTTCCCCCTCTCTCTCTCTAGCTATCTATATATCAACAAATTGTTGTTTGTCCAATCTCCATCTTCTCTATAACAGATTATCAGACACATACTACATATATATGAATGCATCACCTAGCTTATCCATGCAAACTATAGCTAGTTAGAGAAAAACATATAGGTTTCATCTATCTTTTCTTCAATCTTTCTGCAATTTCATCAAACACCCACAACCATTCATCTCTTCAACTCAGCAGAATCAGTAGTGTTAAGAATTCACTAGCTTATAACTACTAGCTAGAACAGCAGCAAAGACACAAACAGCAGGCCAGAATGTGGATGATGGGTTGTGATGAAGGTGGTGGTGGTGGTGGATTCAACACTACTACTACTACCAACAACTGTGATTCTTTCAATGGTCGGAAACTTCGTCCACTTATCCCAAAATCTTGTAATAATAACAATACGATTATGAATACTAATGGTAATCTTCCAACACCATTGTCTTCAAATCCTCCTTGCTTGAGCCGTCTTCGTGGGAGTGACATTATTTTGTTTAACAATCATCTTGGTAAGTATAACTGTATAAGTGCATAATCTCATTTCTTAAGTAGGTTCTCAAATGGTATTGCTTGATTTGATCAGTTTATTCATTTCCTCTACAACTACTGTTTTTAGAGCAAAGTAAGAGGGAGATGAATACAACAACAACGGTTGTGAGTTCAAGATGGAATCCAACACCTGAACAGTTAAGAACACTGGAAGAGTTGTATAAACGTGGTACAAGGACACCCACAGCTGATCAAATCCAACATATTACTTCTCAACTTCGACGTTACGGTAAAATTGAAGGGAAGAACGTTTTTTACTGGTTTCAAAATCACAAAGCTAGAGAAAGACAGAAGCGTCGTCGTAGATCATCTGATGAACCAGCTAGTGGTAGCAGTACTATCACGGATGACAACAACAACAAGCAGCAGCAGCAGCAAACTGAGTGCTTATTGGAAACAAATGAATCAAGTTAGTATAACTCTAATACATGCAATTAATTAGCTAGTTCAAAGTGTTTTGCCTTGGTTAATTATTTTGTTTTGTTGGTTGTGATGGAAAGATGATCAATAGCTTTAATTGTTTTTGTTTCACTTTTTGTCTACTGCAGGGATGAGTAAGACATGTTATGAAGTTGAACAGACCAAGAACTGGCATCGCCCTACAAACTGCAGTACACTTACACAGGTCTCTATATATATCTCCCCCTTGTCTCTTTCTCTGTACATATATTACTGATCTTTCATGCATACTACATGGCTATACAGACATAAGCATAACAGCAGAACCCTTTAATTTATTTACTGATCTCTCTAGCTAGCCTCTGTGATATCATGTACTCTGAACAATACATATATAGCTAATATCTGTAAGTAACACTTACCAAAGCAATCAATATTCAATTATAACACAAAATCAAGTTAGATTAAAGTTAGCTGAAAAAACAAGAAGATAAGATACAGCTGCCTACAAAAGAGTAAGAGGGGTTGATATTTTGGGATTAAAGATTTTGTAGTAATGTTAGAGAAAGGAAAAGGGTTGTCTAAAAGCTTCTGCACTACTTCCTTTCTGTCGGTTTGGTTGTTATTTTGCATAGAATCTTTTGCATTGTTTTTGTTTATGAATTCAACAACTTTTGATTTTTTGTTTTCTTTAGGGCTTTTTCCTCTTTTTTTAACTAACTATTGTTTACAGCAGGAACCTGTTTCAGTGCAAGGAACAGCATTAGTTTCTTCTGCTTCTGCAGTAGAAAGTAGGATTCATACAAATGGATGGATTCAATTGGAAGAAAGAGAGTTCCACCACCAACAACACAGAAGAAACTCATCAGCTGAGTTGCAAGCCACATGGCAAATGCTGCAGCAGCAACAGCATTTCTCATCTACTAACAACCCCAGACACCTCATTAACACAACCACCACAACAACACCATCACTTATAAGATCATTAACAAACCCCAAATTCACAAACAGTCCTAATCATCATCAAAATCTCAGCTTTCTTTTTGCACCCAATAAAATACTGATGAGGACCCAAGATCAACAGCAGAGTTGTTGCTACAGCACTACTGAAGACAAATCTCAGACCCTTGAGCTGTTTCCTTTACGTAAAGATGTGAATGACTATGGAGTCACTGATGAGAAGGAAGCAGCTAATCAAGGCATGTCAACAACAACAAACAGTATGAACACCACAACTCCTTACCAGTTTTTTGAGTTCCTATGATGTGTAAAATGGAAGTTTACATTAATGCCTTAGGATATTGGTATATTTTGTTAGTTATTGGAAAGTGGGAAAAAACTACTATAACTAATGTGTTTTAATGTGAGAAGAAGATAAATATATTATTTACTTGTTTTAGCAGAAATGTGGGTGTGTGAAACAGTTTTGCTATAAAGTGCATTTGGACCATGAAGAAACACTGCTTCATTAAATCAAATCAAACAATACAAGGAAGGGGGAGCTTTGATTTGAAAGAAAGGGAATAACCCTATTCCATGTCTAGATATCTAGGCCCTATTACTCTTTTAGCAATTTAGGGAGGGAGGGATAGAAAGAGATGCTGATGGTGATGGAGATATTGCATGGGTCCATCAACTATTGATAATATTATGAGATCATGAAGTGTAAGTTTGATGTGAAAGGGGGTGTGTTGATGTTGAAGTAACTTAGGATTTGGGTTGGATATACAGACATGTTCCCAGGTGCATATTTAGAGAAATTTAGTCTTTTTGTGAAATTCCCAGTCATTATGGTTTCATCATCTATTACTGTTGAGTTTACAAACTTGGCAACATGCACACAAGGTTAGATTCACAATGCAAGGGGAAAAGAACAAAGATCTGCTGCCTTGCACAGTTAAGCCTTTCATTGCATTTAAAGAGGTGGTTACATGTAAATGACATGGTTATTAATATCAACTTAAACTCTTCACACTCCCAAATGTTACTCAATAAACAAACATTCCTATATTAAAGAATTTGAATTTGAATTTTTGTTTCTTTACCAAAGCAGACATAAATGCAAATACAAAAGCCAGAAATTATTGGTAGAGATTTTACTCTAATTGGGGTCACTAATACCGGGTTGGCTACCTTAGGCACCTCATAGCTTGGGAAAATGTGGTACCTATCATTCACCAACAATTGTAGAGTATATGGCTCTACTCAAAATGCATACTCATATACTCTCATATTGTGTTAGTTTGTCACAAAGACAATCCAAAAACCATAATTTTATTTTTTTTTTTTTTGATCAATCAAGAGAAAATATATTAAAGGCACACAAGCCGTGTGCGGGCGATTACATCTTAAGGAGAGCACAAAGGCTCGATCGAAAGAAAAAACGCAAAGGAATAGAAAAAACAACAAGAGGTACAGCTCTCGACGAACCTAAGAGATACAACTCTCTTGTTGAAACTTTTGTAACAACACAAGAACCCTTTCTACTATCAACAGTGACTCTCGTCAACCTCCTCTATAGTTAGATCCTTGTGATTTTTTGCGAGATTATCAAACATATTTTTTTGAGCATTCTTTGAAGGAGGGAAAGTAAGCCCCCAACTAGACCCTTCCTCCATAAGCTTGACTGCTGAGATCTTATTAGGGTCTTGAATAGTTTTTGAACCTTTCTTTTTTGTATTCAACATACCTTGAGGGAAGAGACCCGTCGCTTTAGACTTACCACTCATACTAATGCTGGAGCTGGAAGAAAGACTTGGCTCAGCAACAACCACATTTGTAATGATCTTCATAGTATCATTCGTTGCTAAAAGAGGAGAAACAACCTCCTGCTCTTTATCGAGGCCTTGAAATCTGTTGAATGTTTCAAAACCAGGTGGTATGGACGGATCAGAAGACGATGATAATGCCCCTTCCATAACCGGTTGAACTCTTTCTTCACCACTCAACATATTAGCTTTATGAATCTCTTCCAAAGAAAGAGTCTCTTTAGCCATCTTAGACTTCCTTTTCTTCTTCTTAGAAGTCTCATTTACAACAGGAGTATCCTCAATCTCTTTAACCACATCCTTACTGTTAGATCTACATTCAGATACTAAATGTCCTATCTTACAATGAGAGCAAAATTTTGGTACCTTAGGGATCTCAACGCACTGCCAAAACCCATCTTCACTATCATTGTCATCTTCGGCAACCCAGACTCTATCTGGAATCTTACTTGCAAAGTCGACTTCAACCAACACACTAGCAAAAAAACCAAAGTTCATAGACAGAGTGTTAGGATCTACCTGAATAGGCCTGCCAAAAGCTTTTGCCATTGCCAACAAATTCTCTTCTGTCCAGTATTCCAAGCTAAGCCCTGGAAACTTAATCCACACCTTAGCTAGAGAAGATCTCTGATTTTCTGGATTAAACTTCGGCTCCCAATCTCTTACTTGCAAATTTTGATCAGCCACTTTCCAAGAGCTACCTGACCAGATTTTGATCTTATCATTCTCATTATCTAACTTGATAACAAAAAAAAACCCATTCCAATTGGAATGAGCTTGACTTCACCTTCAGCCTTCCACTGATTCAACAATTGATTTTTTGCTTCTTCAATCTTAATCTTGCTTAAATCAAGCCTCCCAATGAGACTGTACTTCCATTGATTTAAACCTTTCTTATACATACAATTTGTTAGCTTAATTGCAGGCAATTCTCCCTTCAAATAAGGAGAGGGAAGAGCATTCAAAATAGCAGCGGAAACCATCATATTGGAGATGGGTTTCTTCTTAACCACTGAAGAAAAATCTTTCA
>JAJJMA010214634.1:0-10393 GCA_023529015.1 Papaver nudicaule | reverse complement strand
TCTGCAATTCCCGTCTTGAACTGAACTTCAAACCCTCTATTCATCTGTTAGAAATTGAACCCGTGTACAACATACACTCGTACCCAAATCATGCCTCCTCTTGCTTCTTGCTGCTGTAAGGAGTTGTTGTTGTTGCTGTCAACATTGTTGATGAATGAAACCCCCATATCAAATTTAGCTTCAAAACTGGACCCTCAGTTTCGATCGGCTGTAGCTGTGGTTAGTAGAAAACCAAGTTTTCTTTTCTTTTTTCTTCTTTTTGTCTACTGAGGTCGACATTGGAATATGTATAGAAAGTGGTCAAGATAATGTATGACACAACTCACAAACTTAATTAGCCACTGGCCTCCTCTGACTGTCACCTCATGTCTATTTGATGGTGCTGGTAACCAATTCAAATGCTTCACTTATTTCTTTGACTAGCCGTGAAATGGACTACTACAGGTTACATGCATCTAATGATATAAAAAATGACTTCTTCGTAAGCCTTGGGCTCCAAGGTTGTGTAGCAAATTAACAATAATTAATTGGTGGGCTCTATTTCTCATGCTTTTTCTTTTGTTTTGCAATTTCGAGTCGTTGTACCTGCAGAATAAGAAACGGGGTAACATAAAGAATGTACGAGGCTTAAGCGGACTAAAGTGTATAATTAGGTACTCTTGAATAGGTGTTTTGAGCACCTATCAACTTCCACCTAGGATCGTTCTGGTCCGTCTAGCAATGCCTAGGAAGTGATGTCGACATTATTAAAGCTGATGTCGACATTTGGAAGTAATAATACCTTAAGGAGATTTTCGAAACTAAAGGACACGTTTCGAATTGAGCTCTTTCCCAGGGAGCATATTTGGTAAGCACCATATTTCGAATTAATGAAATATCCAAATATACCTCATGAGTATTATGTGCTTTGTCTATTAGCCAAACATTTATTGAAAATATATTTTCATTTATGAATTATATTTTTCTTTAATGTAAAAATGCCATAGTATTAGATCTCATTAAATGCTATGAGTCTAAGTGAGGAATTTCAGAACTAATATGGAAATGTGCTTAAATGAATTTTCGAAATTAAGTTAGCCTCATTTCAAAGCTAAGCCTTAGTCAATATAAATAGGAGTGGGCATCTCTCCTGAAATCTTTATCCCTCTACTAATCTCTTCTTCGGAATTGTTAACTTGTCTCTGCCGCTCTTCTTTTCAGTTACCTTTGAGCTTTTGCTCTCGGTCTAGAATTGCGTGGAAGTCTTCTCTAGGGATCGAGAAGCCTAGAAGTATCTCTGCGGGAAACTAGTTTATGTTTTACTAGTCTTATTTGTATTGTACTTGTGTTCTGTTCTATCACGTCTATCAAACCTTGCAATCTTGTTTATTCTTAGGTCATTCTCTTCTGCAATAAGGCCACTCAAGATCATTGTGATTAAAACATAGTCTTTATCTATTAACCTGGATTTTTTAGCAAGCCGCTTTCGGTTTGTGTGCCTAAACTATAGATATTGAGTGGAATCAAGATTGCTGTTATTAGATTTGTTCTTTGCGGGTACATTGTTCTTCAAGGTCATATCATATCGTACTTGCTACATCTATCTGCTTGATTCCAACTGGGACGACAAGGTTGCTCTTTCGGGAGTTTAGGTTTTGAAACCTTTAGCGATATCTCGAGGTGTTTATTGCCTAAGTAAACTCAATATCCTCGCTCTTGGTGTAAAACGACTTCGGTGAAATATCTGTTAGTTACCAAGGATATTATCTAGAGATTTGACCTGCCGTTATCTGGTTGTTGTCCATAAGGTTGTAATCGTCCGATTTGAGGTCGGGTAGCGATAGTCCTCGCGACGGGATGTGAGGCAACTCTTGCGTAAAAAAGTAGATGACGTCTGTTTGCGTAAGTGAGTACATGTGCGTGATCACCTTGCTGTGGTTGGAGGCGTATGAATACTGAGAGGAAGTCTTTGTGACTAATAGTCGTATTAGGGTCATATTGTCTGCACCAGCTAGTGCGAAGTCTGAGAGTAGGTGTGTTGGCGGTTTTTCTACGAGTTTGTAGTTTCCTCGTTAACAAAATTCTTGTGTGTACTTTACTTTACTTCCACGTTATATTTTATTTATCATTTATAATTAAAGTATCGTACTTGGTTGTTGACATAGCCTTTCGGATTCTTGTATTGACTCCCTTGTGTGAATCAATCAGATCTGAAGGAGATCTTGTTCTTGAGTTCTTGACTACAAGAACCGTTCAAGGTTTGACTTATATGTGGACTAAAATAAAAGATTGGTGGTGTACTCGGTACCCTCGTCTTTTCAAAATCTATTCCAACCTCTTTGATCATGCGTTTCAATAATTAACATTTGTACCTCCACCAACAGTTCACTGCCGTCGTCATTGTTGCCATCCATATCTAACACCAATATATGCAATTGAAAACATGAGCAAGAAATTGAATCCATATTCATGTTTTAAAACTAGCTTAAGAACACAGTTTCTCTTATATTTTAATAATAACAACATTAATGGACCAGTTTTACTTTTGGATGAAGAAACCTTAAGTAGATCATTGAAGTAACTTGCCGAATTAACTAACCAAAGTGCAGCAGTAACACAAATAAGGTCACGGTCTTCTTCCATGTCTTCCAAAATGGAAAATTCTCTGTTACTTGTGTTCTTTAAATACCCATAAATCATGTGCTTTGGCCATATGTAGACTTTCCTAGGCATTGGGATTAAATTATGAGATGAAAATTCCTCCATTATTGTACAACACCTTAGTATTATCTTCTTTGCATCTTTTTTAACAAGATCGATTAGTTGTCCTTGAAAGTTTGCTAGTAAACTCTGACCAACCAAAATAGGAACACTTAGATGCTCAAAACTCTGCCAATCAACCCGTATAGTAGTGTCAAGATTCCCATCTGTTTTGACCGCCAATATAACATTTTTATAAACTGAATCTCCCTTGTATGCATATCCCAAAGTTGACACAGTAAATCAACCACATAAGTAAATGTTGTATCCAAACAAAATTCATAACCAGTAAAATAAGAAACCCCATTAATTTTTTTTCTTTTTTGTTTGTGGTGACAGTTTCATAAACAGTTTATCATCCAAACCACGAACACCATCATTAATAGATACAAACACAATTGAATCCGTAAACAGTGCATCGACTAGATACCCATGCTTAAGCATTAGTCCATGAACAAATGTCGTACATAAAACTTGTTTAAATTCCTTCCCACGAACATATATTGTGAAGGTAATGATGATTTTTACCTGGAAGTGAGTGAGCGAGAATCAAGTTGTGTGGAAACCGTTGAATAACTATCGAACTGCTCCAATTGAGAGGAATTGATTTTAGCTTTGAAAGTTCCTCATGAGTTGCAGAATTGTAAGTGTTGAACAATGACAATACCTCTTCATTAGCGACAACTTCTATTGTAGAACCCAATTGGGGATCACCAATTATATTTGTGTATATTCCGTCTTGAACACAACCATTGGCTGAAACGCCTCCGTCTATTAATATAGACTGAATCTGTCATCGCCTTCAACAGTAGCAGAAACCACAAGAGTCGTTTGGGATAATAATTTATTTGTCTTTTCCTCATTGCTATCTGTATCTCTATCTATTCCTTGATGTGGAGTAATAGATTCATCCTCTGGAGTTTCATCTTCTTTATTTTCTTCAAATCTAGGAATGTCTTCAGCTTTCATACCTAAATGTTTCGCTATCTTTTTCATGAAATCTTCATTTGCTACAAACTTTTTTTCGAAAGTTCTGTAAGAGTTTTGATGCTTCCTTCAGGTCTAGTTTGAAGTCGAGCAAAAGTTTCTTCAAATTCTGCATTCGTAACTGGTTTATCTGCCATGAAACTCTAAGTTTTGAAGAAGAAAACTAAAGGTTGTTGAAGAAAGTTTTTTTTTTCCCAAGAACTTTTTTCTTTTTCTATATTTTTTTTATTAATCAGAATCGAAATCAACAAAATTACAAGAATTAGATGGAAGCCTGGCAACAAGATGGGCTCCAATCCATTTTTGAACAACAACCCCAATCCTATGAAAAATAAAATCTCACACTATGACATTCGCATCATGGCTAGCCATATAGTTGCGCAATCTCTTCAGAAACTCCACAGTGTCAATACCCAACTCCCCTAAAGTGGTAAAAGCCAGCACACCAAGACCAAATCCCTGAGCAGTACACTTCTCTAAATACTTGTCTTTTTTGCGAATGACAACATCCTCAATTGCCTTGCCCGAAAAAAAAAGCGCGCACCCCAACGCTTGTAAAAGGGGAAACAACTGTGATATCCATACACGCATCATGTCCATTATCCCAGTTATACACCAAGATATCTGCAGGTCTCAGAGCTGATCCGGTATCTGAGAGGAATCCCAAATCAACCTATTTCCTAGATGGGACACCCGCACGATAACAAATATCAACAAAGGTATCACGAATCATGTCATGTCTATACTTAAGACCAATGCCACTTGAGCAATGCAAGGCGTGGTCCCCTTAAATATCCATCTCCCTACCACAACTGGTGCAACTGCCTCCTTCCTCGAAGAGAGGGATCCCAAGCCTATAACGCAAGATAACTCTGAAATGTCGAGACCCAAGTTTTTGATTAAGCCCAACAATTGGAATGGCCAACAAATAATCTTGCGCATGCTTGACCCTGTTGCTCTGCCATAAGGCCGAATACCGCTCCGTCATAACAAACCGTTTAGGTAGATCTTTCTTCACTGCATCGAAGTATTTGATTGCCAAAGAACTCATAGAATGGGGGGCAATATCATCAATGCATAATGAAGAACTCTCAATACCACATATTTGTTTGTATAAGGCAAGTGCATGATCAAAACTGGGACTGCAATCGGACACATCAGACTGCCTCAAAATGTTTTCTGATTGACCTCTTATCTGGAAGCAAGATGCCAAATAGCAATACCGCATAGTATCCTCCATGGTGTACACCCCTAATCCACCACACTTGATGGGAAGTGTAGCAAGCGTTTGTTGCAGGAGACCAAATCCCGGCCCATCCCCCGTAACAAGATGTCTAAGAAACTGTTTAAGGTGATTATCAAAAAGCACATGTGTCTCTCCCAAGTACTCAGGCTTAGTTTCCGCATATAAAAGTATAACCTCGAGACACCAGAACAGTTCCTCAACACTAAAATCTCACCTTGGGGATCTTTGAGCTTTTGTATAACATTGATTAGGCCTGTAGTCTTATGAACTCTGCTGACTACCATACTCTTGCAAAACTGGGGGTTCAGGGTAACAGGTCCTCCTAACAACTTAACACCCTCTGCTGGCCGACATATACGAGGTGGGAAAACGCCCTCAACTAAGCCCCTGCTATCAACTGTAGGCCAAAAAAGTTCAGTCTTGGAGACATTAAGATGCAACCCCAAGGGAACACCCTCTTGTTCAATAATGTCCAGGGCTTTGGCCACCATCAACGTGCCTCCAACTAAGGTCCCATCATCTAAATACCAAGATTGAAGGTCCAAGGAGCACAACTCTGCAATTCTATGTATCAAGGGGTGAATATTCAAAGCAAATAACATGGGACCTAAAGGATCCCCCTGTTGTACTCCCTGAGCCGACGAAAGAGTCTTGTCCATATAATATAGTCTAGCAGGAGCCGCATAACAGAACTCTACCCACTTAGAGATAGAAGGATAATGTTTCCTTACCTCTCTAATCATTGCAGACCTGCTTACAAGATTGAAGGCATTAGAGAAGTCAACAAAGAGCATGGACGTAGTCGTTGAGTCCCTCTTCGCCTCAAGAAGCCTGTTGACCGCATGAAGAATGGACTCACCCCCACAATGAACCCCCTCACGAAATTGAAAATCATTGAGATAACTCTCCATTTCTTTACCAACACGAGAAGCGACAACTTTAGAGACCAAGCGTCTCCAAATAATACCTACAACGATAGACTAGGTTTTGCGGGAGCTAGGATAACATGATCGAGTTCTAGATGAGAATCTACAACTCTTGCTCTGATGCCAACTAAAGCAGGATGATAGGGTTGAAAGCAAACAAAGTTGCAGGAGATACGAAGAGAGCTTAAGTTTCGTAAGAAGCTTAATATAATCTGATTGTAATAATCGAGATGTAAAGACAATAAGATGTATGATATGATAATAATAAAAGATATTTCCTCTAAACAATAGACCTGGCCTATATATAGGCTCACAATAACCGACTAACAATTGAAAAAGAAATCTATCTAAACTAGGAAAGCAAAGAGTCTTGTAAAACAAGAACTACTCGATTAAGAGTATGATTAAATAAGGAAAGCAAAAATAAGAAGTGTAGTACGAAAGATGTACTACATCAAGAGTCTTCTTCTTCCCGTATATTTCTCTTCCATATATGTTTTTTTCTCTCTCTTTCACGACCTGAACCATCACTTGAACCCCACTACTACCACATGAACTCTGAACCTAGGGCAGTAACAAACAATTTGGGGGCCCTACGCAGATTTACAAAATGATACTTACATACCAATACAAAAAGTTGCACAAAGAAAAAGACTTTTACAAGATGTGAACCCCATGATAGGAACTATAGAAAAGAGTTTTATCACTGAGTTAAGCAAACTTATACTTAAAATGGTCTTAGTGTCTTACAATCATATCAAAACTTGCGTATCAAAATGCAAAAATTACAAATTTAGAGGCCCTAAGCCGTCGCCTATGCTCAGCGACGGCCCTGCCTGAACCACCATCTGAATCCTACCACCACCTGAACCCCGAAACACCATTGGAACCCGAATAGACCCTAGATTAAATGGGTTTTAGATTTTTGGACCAACCAGTAAATCTCCCAATACCAGGTGCATATTAGGTTGACATTCGGCAAAACTTCACTAGCAACTTCTTCCTTTGACCGGCCCAATTCCCCAAATACACCTCACAAACGTGGATTCATCTTTCCTATTAAACCCAGTCACAAAACCCAATAAACATCAACGAATAAAGCCCTAGGGTAGACCACACAAACCATCATCAACCTCAGGTTCACTACAAAATCTCTACCCAAATCTTTACAGTAGAAAATTGTTTGGTTTTCTTCATTACAGAGTATAATACATCGTTTGGCGTATACCCTAATATATCACATTATACTCCTCCAAACTCGTCTTCCCCAAACCCGAAACAATCCACGGGAAATGAAATAAAGAGATATTTTTGTGGTGTTCTTCTTCAATGATGCACTAGTATTCTGGTTTGATTGATGTCTCACCAAAAGCGCCCTTACTCTAACATCAACAGTGATTCAATCTCAGCAGCAGTCATGAAAAAAGCTAAATCTCAAGCTATAAATTATACATCAGCAGAAAAGAATGGAATACGTTTTAATGACGATGATAATGATGATGATATTGAAGGAGGCTCTAATTCAATGATTATTGAAGATAATATTGTTGTTAAGAATGAAGATATTGGTGGTAGTAGTAGTAGTAGTCGGGGTATGGCTGCTAATTTGTCTAGAAAGAAAGCAGTTCCTCCTCAACCGGCTAAGAAACTTGTTATTAAGCTTCTTAAAGGTGGGTTTTTTGATTTTTGAATTTTAGGTTTGATTTTTGAATTGTTAAAGTTACCACCTTTATTCATGCCATTGTAAACCTAGATTGTATTGGGATTGATATTGTTACAGATTTGCACTGATCTATGGATTTGAAATTGGGATTGATAGTTTTTTAGGTCAATAGTTAGACTGTACATGTAACACAAGATTACTTAGGGTTTAGCTTAGGAATTGGCAATTGTAAATAATTTCTTAGGGTTTAGGTTATCCTTTCTTAATTTTTGGGTCAATTCCAAAAACCCCTGTTGCATTGCGCTTTTGTATCTTGTTTTCTATGATTGTTTCTATCCATCCTTAACTTGTCACTTGGTTTCTCTCCTCTAACTTGTTATTTGCTCAATTCCAAGTATAGTAGTGTCCTGATTTATGTTGTCTGACACAAAAACAATGGGATCTTTCTTAGTTTACACATTTCATTGATGTATCTGCTTCATTCCGGGGTTTTGATGGTATACTCATATAGCATGTTTCCTTTATACAAAATTTTGCTATTTTTATAAATGTTTCTGTTTACATTGAAGAAAACACTTGGTTGCATAAATGCCTTGGGGGAATTGTTGTCACTTTCAGTGCTTCCTTATAGTGGTTTATTAGTCAAGTTAAAAAAGAACAAGCTCAATGTACTTACTGAACTTGCATCTTTAGCGCTTCTTATGGTTCTATATCCATCCACCTTACTATTTGCACCTGCATGCTGATTAACTGTGTTTTTTTTCTCTTAACTGATCAATTGTTCGCTATGTTGCCTCGCTCATGTATTATCTCACACTTAGGTTTTCTAACAATCCCCACAAGACTTTATAGAAAGCCTAATATCGAAGCTGAAAAAGAAAAAGTATGGAAGCATATATGAGGGCTTTGAACAGTAAATGTCTCTTAGAGGAATTTTGTGGACTCGATTCATTATAATCTTCTCTTCTCCTCCCCCCATAGTGGAATCACTCCTTCAAATGAACAAGTCCTTCAAAATGAAGGATCTAGTCTTGTTTGAAGACTGCCCTTAGGATTTGCTCTTAGAGACTCAGGGGTGTATTTGTAGGTTCTGAATCTTGTATAGCTCTATAATTGTGTAAAAGGTTCTGACTATTTTCTACGATTTCTGTTCCTTATATCTAACCATTCTTCAGATGGATAAATGTAGCCACTGCGCATCTGCTGCCCAAGTTACCTGCTATTTGTGAGTACCATGGTGTCTTTTGATATACACCTAAAAGTCAAAGCAGCTTAATATATAAATACCCTTACCTCTTGATACAGACGGCTACGTGTTTTATTAAGCATCAATTAGTTAACCTCTAATGAGACTTAACGACAATCTCATTGTACTTGGTTATGTCTTATGCATAGCCATGTGAAAATATTAGGCGTCATTCAAATGAATAAGTAGGTCATTATCACTAACTTACCCTAGTATGTGGGCCACCTGACTTCGCTCTTCCTTGTCTAAATTCATATCTTTCCTCAGGTGTTTAGTAAACTTTGTTAGTATCAGCTCTTTGCTGTAAGTAAGTAAGTACTGTGCTAGTCACTATAGAATTATTTCGTATTACATTATAAATTTCTACTATGTTGGTTACTCTGCCTAAAAAATGTTGTATATATTGCTAGTCACTGTGGCTGTGAACGAGCAGACTTGCCACTATTGATAAAATCTAATTAGCTGTCCTTTTTAAAATATAAAAACCATTATATTAAAGTCCGACTTAATGATGTCTAAAATAGTGAACTTGCTATTTCCTTTTGGTGCCATGCAGAAAAACCAAAGCTGCCAACAAATTTTGAAGAAAATACATGGGGAACGCTGAAGTCGGCTATCAGTGCTATATTCTTAAAGCAACCGGATCCTTGTGACTCTGAAAAGCTTTATCAGGTAAGTAGTATCATCAGGTTTACCCTTTCTGCTTGGACTGATTTCATTTTCGAAGTTCTACTATATGATTTGGCTTTTCTAAAATTACGATTTTCCTTTTGCACTGAATAGGCTGTTTGCAATCTGTGTGAACACAAGATGGGTGGAAATCTCTATAAAAAAATCGAGAAGGAGTGTGAAGCACACATTTCCACGGCACTGCAAAATTTGGTTGGCCAGAGTCCTGATTTGGTGGTATTCCTGTCTCTTGTGGAGAAATGCTGGCAAGATCTTTGTGACCAAATGTTGATGATTCGTGGCATAGCATTGTATCTGGACAGAACATATGTTAAACAAACACCAAACGTGCGTTCACTGTGGGACATGGGGCTGCAGCTATTTTGCAAACATTTATCTTTGTTACCAGAAGTTGGGCATAAAACAGTCACTGGTCTTTTAAGATTGATTGAAAGGGAAAGGTACTTATTGAATATTTTTAAGAATTTGAGTTGTGGAGTTGTGATGCAAGCGATTAAGCTAGATTTTTATAGTCAAGATAAGTTCGCATGTGTTAAACATTGTTATTTCACCTTTCTTAATTCTGAGAAGATCCACTTTTCTGAAAACACCATATAATGTTCCTTATTTTCTCTTGATCATCAAGATATATTAAGTAGTATTAGGGCTTATATTAAGAAAGTCTTATTGACTTGCTGTCTTTCTTGTTAGTGAATCATAGACCCCTTTTCAGATAATTTTTTAACATGCGCATCACTGATTTGTTTGGGCAGATTAGGTGAAGCTATTGACAGAACTCTAGTTAACCATCTCCTTAAGATGTTCAATGCACTAGGAATCTACTCAGAGAGCTTCGAGAAACCATTTCTTGTGGGTACATCTGAATTTTATGCTTCAGAAGGTGCAAAATACATGCA
>JAJJMA010214627.1:0-11887 GCA_023529015.1 Papaver nudicaule | reverse complement strand
CCTCTCTTTTCTTCCCCATTTCCTCTCCACATTTTCTCATTTTCGAGTTTTTGATCATGGATGGAACCAAAACTGATGCAACAATGGAGCAGCAAAGGTAAGCATCCAAACCCACTCTTTTGTTATTGATTTTGGTGCTAAAACTAGGTAAGATTCACACCATGAAAATCAAAAAACGAGTTCCAGAACTACTTACGGCTGGCTATTAGAGCCGTAAGTCCTACTTACGTCTCGCATCTGAAGAACAGCTAGCCGTAAGTAGTTTGTTAGGTAAGCCATTAAAGCTTTAGATCCAAGCCGTAAGTTCAGTTTACTAGCCGTAAGTTAGTTACGTCTCATTTCGATACTTTAGTTACTAGCCGTAAGTTGCTGTAAATCAAAATTTTTTTGTCGCAAGGTTACAGGACGTAAGTGCAAACTTATCAGCCGTAAGTTTAGTTACGGCTGCATATCTATTTGGATTAGTAGCCGTAGGTTGAGTTACGGCTGCATTTCTATTTGGATTAGTAGCCGTAAGTTACACTGGCAACCAATTTTCTCACATTTCTCTGCCATATTTTGCGCTTCAGAGAACCAGACTCAAGTGCCGTGGCTGCACCAACTGAAATAATGCAAGTACAGATTCCTGAATCCAGTGTTGTGATTGAACCAAATGAAACTAGCCAAGTTATTGAGGAACTTCCACAAGAAGGTGCAGAAAGGGAGTATCTTCCTGCCATAAGATCACCAATTCGTAATATTCTACCACTATTGGGTGTCGTAGTATCACAAGATGTATGTCCGCCTTCTTCTTCTTGTCGTTTGTTCTGGCTTATGCGTTTAGTTCGCTTCGTCGGTAAATGCATCTGTTTTCTCCGTATCAGTAGGTTCGTCTACTGCCTTTGTATCAGTAACCTTGTTGATCATGAGATCTTCCCCTTAGTGTCTATATCAGTAGGTTCGTCTACTGCTTTTGTATCAATAACCTTGTTGATCATGAGATCTTCCCCTTAGTGTATATATGAGTAGGTTTGTCTACTGCCTTTGTATCAGTAACCTTGTTGATCATGAGATCTTCCCCTTAGTGTCTATATCAGTAGGTTCGTCTACTGCCTTTGTATCAGTAACCTTGTTGATCATGAGATCTTCCCCTTAGTTTCTATATCAGTAGGTTCGTCTACTGCCTTTGTATCAGTAAACTTGTGCCTTTGTATCAGTAAACTTGTTGATCATGAGATCTTCCCCTTAGTGTCAATATCAGTAGGTTCATCTACTGCCTTTGTATCAGTAACCTTGTTGATCATGAGATCTTCCCCTTAGTGTCTACTTTTTCAGGCATTTCAACTTTCTTGGGTTAAGCATTATCTTTCAACCATCCTTGGCCAGGGGATGATTTAGGACATTAACCCGGGAGAAGGATTCTCCCGCTAGGGGCGACGTTCGAGATATCTCTATCATTGGGATTCTTACGCATCACCTCATACATATTAATGAGGATCCTAGAGATGACCTGTGATCAACAAGTATACTCCTGTCATGGCAATTTTTCTGTTGCGCTTAGGCTGCTGGCAATCGTATCATTGCACTTACATCGCTGTTACTTTTTGAAATAATTTTTCCAATTCCACTTTACTTGTTGTCTGGTTGTCATATCATCCTCCATTGGTACGCGTGAGGCTTCTAAGTTTCCATGATGGTTAATTTCCTTTTCGTACCTTCTTCTGATTGCTCATTTCTGTTGTTGCAGATGGTTGGGGATCTTAGTGCTTGCTTATTCTGTCATTGTGGAAAGTATTGGTTGGGGATGCTGACTGAAGAAAAAGAAAATAGTGAAAAAAATGATTAGGAGGTTACCAAAAGTCCTGGAGATAGTATTATTGTTTGTATCAGCTGTTATTCCTCCTCTTCCTCTTCTGTGGGGAGTGACTGCTGAATATTCTGGTTTTAGATTCTGTGTCTAGCTTTTCGAACCAATCAAATTCTCCTCTTATGTGTGTTAGCCAAATAATTACTTTTTACATACCTTACAGTGCAGGAAGTCTATGAATCTACTAATCCAGTGACCTACAGTTTGTTTAAAAGTTTTACTGGTTTTCTTAGCTTATTATCATGGTCATTTTCTCGTCTGTTAATCGTGAATATCTCACCAGTACCACTAGTTTCGAGACCCTTGCAGAATTTACAAGGATAAAAGACCCTTGTACGTTTAGCCATATCCCTGTTTAGGAAGCTTGGTCAAATTATTTTGCTGCTACTTCCAGAAAATATCCATGTACATATGTTAAGATCCATATATATATGAAACTGCTGGAATAATTCAAGCTATAACAGCATGAACACTCAGGAAAAATGCATGCTCTGCCGCTTAAGGTAGCCTGGAATAATTGTTATTCATCCTGGAACTATGGTCCTAGCCTGTAGATTGACCTCTGTGCAAAAATGACTGGCTGTTTTAGGGGCCGGCAGAATTGTTAGAGAAGCCGGATAATAAGACAAAATAGGGTTGTCCAATAGCTTTTTTTTAAAACCCCTTATCGAACATATTTTTTTAATTCCAAACTACCCCTTGAAGATCCAACCGAAAATCTAAGATTAATTGTAAACATCCAGACGAAACTAAGATTAATCCAACCGAAATTTTTAATTCAACCGAAATTTTTCAAATCTGGGGAAATCTTGGCCGTACAGTAATTTTCGTCTAGATCTAAGTACAAAATTCAGCCGAATTTTTTTAAAATCCAGACGAAAAATTTGTTAAATTATGAGATTCCTGCCGAAAATTCTCTATAGCAAAAGTTTTTGTAAAGGCAAATTTCGTCTGGATTTTGGACTATAACCCAGCCGAAAGTGCTGCCACTAACAGTTTCGGTTGGATATATATGGACGAAAAAACAAAATCTAGCGTACTCAATTTTCGTCTGCATTTTTCACATTTAACATTAATTTCGGCTAAAATCATTGTGACACTATCTAAGAAACTAGTTTTCGTCTGCAAATTACGCATGCAAAACTGTAAACATCCAGACGAAAATCTGGAAAGCAAGCAAATTTCGGTTGGATTTTAGGGTTTAATCCAACCGAAAATCAATAGGGTAATTTAGACTTTTCAATGTTTTTAGACACCCCTTATAACACACCCTAGGATAGCAATATTATTTTCCGGCTTCTATAACAATTCTGCCGGCCCCTAAAACAGCCAATCAAAAATGGCAAGACCATGAGCAAAAGCAAAAGACCCTGTCCCGCAAACAATTATAAGCTCTTCCCTGGCTTTATGAAGTATATGTTATGCTTGCATACTAATGCCATCAGAAAAACTCAGGCGTGTTGGATGTACGATAAATAATGTTGAAAGCGGAATGAGCAAAATTTTCAACTGGGAGTATGGAACCTTGAGCTTTACCTACTATCCTTCTGTAACAGTTCGGTGGAATACATACGCTCCAGGATGTGCACTTATGCTTGGTTTTGGTAGGTTTTGGTAGGTTTCCGAATGGGGATGTTGGTTATACATAGTGAAAAGAGCAAGCCAAGCGGTGTTGCTTGGTTGAGGTCTTCTACATTTTCTTTGTGAGCTAATGGTGAGGCCCAGGCTAAGAGAATAACTGCTACCAATACTGTGATGTGGATTCTGATACTTTGGAGACTACAAAGAAAACTGGCTTATGCAGATTTCATCTCATGTAGCCGAAGCAGGGTTCAGCACTGGCTTACAATTTATTTATTTTCGGGATATGCTTACAATATTAATAAGATCATTTTTATTTTCAGGAAGGGTGAAAACTATATAGGTCTTCCTTCAAATGCGATGGCCGAGGCTACACATGATGCACAGCGCACTTTATTGTTTTGGGGACATAGTGCCTCCACTTTTCTGGAAATTGCAGCGTTTGATTGCAACGTCTCTTAAGAAACCAGAAAAGGTGAAGCCTGATGCTGGGCCTGAACATAACCGAACAAAGCCTCTCCATACTTTCTGATCAACATAGTCCCGAATTTACAAATTATGACCTCCCTCAGTGGGAGGATCTAGGCGAGCGTCCTTCCAAAGTGCAACGGAAGCTGCTGGCTTGTTTGAAGTGAGGGCCAACAGTCATGATGATGCCGTACTTGCCAAGACCATGTAGGCAGAGAGGCAGAAAATGATAAATATCAGTCAAGGTTGTCCTTCGCTTGATCAGCTTCCCACAACCTCTTGTAAATCAATTCCTTCACTGTTATGAGATCTGGGTACCTGTGAATATATTCATATAAATGAGAAAGGAACTATTGATGCAGACAGCAAAAACAATCAACTTAAACTCAAAGTCGAACTAGGAATTATACACTGACTTCACTAAATTGAATTGTGGGATTGAAACTTGGGAACAATTTAGGAGTTGGAGAAAAGCTTACCCATAAGTAACATATGGCTCAACTCTCTTTGCAACATCTGCAAAGTAGCTTTGTTCACTTTAAGAACAAACCATTGAAGATCTGAAGAAAAGCAAACAGTGGGAAACCTTAGCTTTATGCGTTTTTCTAAAAAGCACCTGCATGAGATGCACCAAGAATTTACAAACCTACAATGAACGATTCTACAGGTGGTATATAAGGACAGCATTTTACTTAGACATAAATGGAGACATAAAAACCATGTCTGATACAAACTCAAGGAAAATTACCTGTCTCAAATGAAAATAAAAAGCAATTTGGCGTTAGGGTTCACATAGAAGCCTCCTTTTAGCCTAGCCCCACGTTTCAACCTGGTCAATTCCCTCTCCTACTAGTCAACCAGAATGAAAAGTTAAGCAGATGTCTCAGAATTCAGAAGATAAGGATGCAAGATGGATTTTTTTTTTAAAAAAAGAATGGGTCATGGTAGGCAATCAGACCTTCTCTGAGTATTCCTGGGCATACTGTAACTGCTCAGCCCTCTTGTAGATGAGCTTTCTGTTTTCAGTGTTCTTGATCTTCTGAACTTCTTGGGAAGTTTTCTCTGCCAAATCCCATTCCTCGGCTCTCTTATTCTTTTTCAATACATGCTCTGCAACCATGTCAATTTCCCCACCCATACCTGAAACACTGGTGAGTTTACAAACTAAACAGAAAAAGTAAGGCAGCGAAACATCAAAAATGATTTCAAGTGACAAAAAAAGAACTTCCAATACAAAAAAAAAAGAGTCTAAACATACAAACATATACTGACACCAAAAAAACATGAAAACCTACTCCCCATTCAGATAAGCCAATTGAACATGAGAGGAAAGTACCAAAATCCGAAGGATAGCACCTACACAGCAGACCAAAGACAGTACATACATTTAAGATTGAGCTAAAAACCCATTCAAAATTACAAAAGTCAGCTAACATGGCTTTGGCATTTTGATTCAACAATCAATCACTAACAGCATCATCCTACTTAGTAGTTCATGACTCAAAAAACTAAGCAATCAACACAGTGTCTACAACATTAACCATACAAACCCGGGAGTGATGCAGTACTAGATTTAAAAAATCTTCACTAAAACTATATCAACAAAACCATGATACTATGAATCTATGCTTACTGTATCATGGCAGTAGCCTTTCTTTAACATCTCTCCAGGCAAACAAAACACATGATCAACTTTCCCTAATTGCTAACAGCAATTAATCAAACTGTTAAATTAGATTCTACACCCACATAGCCACTCTAACAAAAGATATATTAAATGGGCCTGCAACACTAGTAAGCCCAAATCTACACAAAAGGAAAACAGTAAAATGAATTGTCCTAAGTAGTTTTAAAGGATCAATACTAACTCATAAACTACAGGTTCAGATTACCCAAATTAGTCTAAATCTAAGCAAATGTAATAAAATCCATAAAGACTGTAACGGAAATTTCTAACCTTGAGTAATTCTCCATGCATTGCCAAGATTTGGAAAGGATGGATGACTGAAGTGAAGTAGCCACCTCGTGGAAGAGCAAGTTGGGCTACGAAGACAAAATGGAAGGTAGAATTAGTGACCCTCTTGCTTAGAGAAAAAACAAGAAGAAAACCTGTGCAGGTGATAAAAATGATTCTTTATTTCTGGGCAAGAAATGAGAAGGTGACTTTGTACACTAAAGGTATTAACGATACGAAGGTATCTTATGTTAACACTTTTTTTTTTGAATATAACAGGGTTCGGCTTTATTGAGAAAGAGAAAAAAAAAAGGAGAATACAAGAAGGCGCCTAGGCGCAACAAAGGAAGATTACAACCATCTTCAACTACAACTACTTACAAGAGCAAAAAGGAACAAAGAAAGTGAAAAACCAAAGCTCAATCACTTAGAGGACAACAAGATACGATCCTAAGTATTCTTCTTTGCAGGAGTCCTTTTTCCACGACCCAATTTCTCGTCTCAAGGACCTAAATCCTTATCGGCTTTGGTTCCCTTGTATCTATCTGTAATGTCACCAAAGATTTTCTTCAACTCCAATTCTCTACTACTAGAGGAGGCTTAACCAAAGAGCTCGAAGATTTTATGTTAACACTTACAGAGCTTACTTAAAAATTCTCTTTCTTTTTTATATTTTAACAAGCGTAGATCGTTCTGACTTGAGATATAAAAATAAGTATACGCGATACGTCATGATAGCTAACAATGTATCAAGATGAAATTTAGGGTACCATTTAGAAACTATTTGAGTTTCTACACTGCAAAAATTAAGGCACACCTGTTCAGGAAGAAAATAAAAGCTACTCACAGCGGCATTGTGATCCAGAAGAAGTTTACATGTATCGTGTTGGCCAAGAGCGCAAGCAAGTTTCAGGTCTATGTTAATACCTTTTGAAAGTAGCAAGGTTACGACACCATTATGTCCTGCAACACAAACAAGCATTGGGGCTTCATTTAGACTACTCTGAGATGTCTGAGTAACAAATATGGAAAATCTACCAGATCGATGATATATTAGAAGCAACCTCTCACTGCAGCATGATCACAGGATTCATATTTGGTATATTACAATTGGCAACCATTTTCAGATGACATGCTACAGCGCTCAAACGTCCTTCTATAGCTGGCCAGCACAAGGGAGTTCAATTCTCCTGTAAAATACATCACCAGAAGATACAATTACACACTCACTCATATATACTCATTTCCAAACATAACCACCTTAACTTCAATCAGTAATAAAGCTTCAGAAGTCGGTCATATTGCAGCTTTAAACTCACACAGCCTTTTCTTATCATTAAAGTAAGTACATTAACCCACTAAGCAATGTGCTGTTAAAGACCTACTATTCTATCTAAAAACACCTATCTCATTTCCTTAACCTTATTAACAGGACAATAAAAGAAAACAACAACACAAGAACTGGAATCAATCTAATGTGGTATTGATTTTTTAGAAAGCACATAACATTTCTAATTCAAGTTTCAACTACAGAATCAGAAAACAGAAAACAAATATTAATTGATTGAGCAATTAAAAATAGAGTTGAGCCACCACCACCACCACCACCACCACCCCACCAGAAACCTACAGCACAAACAACCACCACCACCCACCACTAACACCAACACCTCACAAACAACCACCCCCAACAAGAACAGGATATTGGCCACCAGTACACCAGTCACCAACACCACCCTGCAGCACCACCACCACCAACAACAACAACGCGTACCTATTATTGTCTTAAAACTAAATCTGGTACGGCGATTGACTAATTACACGTATAGCTGGACTTAGCATCCTAGCATCACCACCACGACAGCAGCACAAAAACAACCAGAACCCACCACGAACAACCACAACAGGGATAGTTGGGCCGCCGCCACCAACCAACACCAACAACAACCAAGACGCACCTATGATTCTCCTAGAACTGAATAGGGTACTAATATTAGAAACTTTATGTAACTACACAAAAAACTAAAACGAAGACCCCCAGTTAATTATACCTGAATTATGTTTGACATCAATACCAAGTCTCATCTCTTCAACCATGTACTTGAGAACATATAATCTCCCTCCTTCAGCAGCAAATGAACATTTCCATGTTTAGTATTGCCAAGTATTGTTAGTAATCCAACTCCCAGTAGTACATAGTCTAAACCAACAGAAAAAAAAAAAATCAAATATCATCATCACAATTTACTAGAACTACAAGAAACAAAAATCGGACTCTGACTACAGTTATTCAGTTATTGCCGGCAGTGGTATTTACTTGATGACAGTTATATTGCAGCAAAAAGATCGTCGATAACATACCGAATTTACTTACCAAAATAGAACTTCTGAAGCTGCTCTCAGCTCTAGAATCAAGAAGCACTAAGTTCTGATTGAGGATGACGATTTGATCTGCCCTTGCAGATGTGTCTGAGCTACTAATAGATCAGACTACTTTATTCGCATCAAGTTGGCATCTAACCTGGCTCTGGAGTCATCGCGTTCAATATTTCAGCTATGTTGTAAATAGATCTTCAAAAATATGAAACTGAATTCATAAAGTTGAACGTGGTATCAAAATCAATTCCACGTCCACTAAACTCCATCTTATCATACATTGTTATTGTACAACTCCATTTAGTGCCATAGTTGCCGCACCATTGCCTTAGGAAAAAAGTCAAGGATGTGCATTAATTATACTGGGAACCCAATGGGTTAGTTCTAGACCATGGATCAGAATGGGCCTGGGCTTGATGGTTATTAAGCCTAAAGTGTTTTTTGAAATCTTTGTTGCTCAAAATTCGAAGTCAGCAATATGCTAAAAGCTTACTTCTATAATGCCGTCCAAGATGATTTAGGGCACTAGAAATTGAATACACTGAATTGATCATTTAGCTTTGCCATAGCTGACTCCAAGTGCTACAAGGAACCGAGGCGTACATGACAAAATGTAGTAAAGTTGGATCCATTAGAACAACGCCACTGAGACATTCTCGGTGTTTCGAATAATTGTCCCTGACATGCCCTCTCCAAGGTCTGAGTCTGGGCGCATTTGCTTGGCCACAAAACCAAGACATTTTAACATCGCTCTGAAATTCTAACGGTCTATCTAATAGTTCAGAAAAGAAGCAGGACAAGTACAAGAGTGGGTAGTAGCGAGGTCTCTGTCTGGGCACATTTGTTTGCCCACAAAAGCAAGACACTAAAAACTTCACACTGAAATTCTGACGGTCTATCTAATAGGTTAGAAAAGAAGCAGGAAAGCACAGAAGTGGGTAGTAGGAAGGATGTAGGAAGGAATAGCATGGTCCCTATCAATAGCCTACCAAAAAATTTAGTACAATTAAATGAAATTGAACGTACATGTCTTCTTGGTCAATAAACATTAACATTTCATAAGTTGAACAACAAATTCACCAATTTCATTTCATTTCACCGTACATCTCATGAGCCATGATCACATCACATGTTCACCTGACTAACCTCGTTCACTTCTCTAGAACTCTATCGCAGCATCGCCTATGCAATTATCTGGAATGCCCATAGTTGGCCTAAATTTATACTATAAACTCCTAAACAAATTACAATGTCCACTGTGTCTACAGTTAATATCAGCTTCCATCCTATTTTTAATTCACCAGTATCAAAACTGGTCAATGTGACTTATAATTTCTTTGTAAGTCTACAATATGGCAATTCAAGAGTGTCATCACAATTCCTAATTTTAGACCATTGTACATGTATTTTTGAATAGATTCAGTGTAGTTATAGATTTATACACCGTACAGTATATTTTCCAACTATATTTGATTTAAAGACAAACGGCAAAAACCGCCAAACAAAACTCTACCATGGAAATTAATAAACTACGATTCCGCAGGTGCAATTATAAAAGCAACATAACAAAGGATCACATAGGATCAAGATACTAAAGTAATAAAGGAGACGTGAAGGACGTACCAGCTGTTTTTGGGGACAACCTGGCCATATAACCCCCTACAGAAAAGTGAAAAGGCAGTCCTCAGAAGCAAAAACCAAATGACAGGATACATAAAAATTGAATCAGGGCAGCAGTTGCCAACGTAAACATGATATATCATCTTTAGCAGATATTGTTTACAGAGTTACCAGAACACTACAAACACCAGAGACTGGTACAAAAGAAATTCACTAAATTCAAAACGCAGGCATGTGAATATTAGACCGAATTGGTCTTTTGAAAACCCACTCTTATAGAGATTTTTTTTATCTATCTTTCTACCAAAGATCCATAACACAGCAGGGCAAGGAAACAACTATCCAAACCAAAGTTTAGCTATGAAGTTATCTATCTTTCTACCAAAGATCCAAAGACCCCCAATTAATTATACCTGAATTACCTGAATTATGTTTGACATCAATACCAAGTTTCATCTCTTCAACCAACTGCTTTAGAACATATAATCTCCCTCCTTCAGCAGGTTTACCGTTTCCATCTTTAATATTCCCAAATATTGTTGGTAATCCAACTCCCAGTACATAGTCTAAAGTCTAAAACTACAGGAAACACAGGAAATCCATCAAAAAGAAAATCCAAAAAAAATAAAAATCAAGAAAATGTTAATGGGATTTACTTTTTATAATTTGAGTTCCCCTTCATAAGCAGCATCGAGAATGACTGAGTCTGATCTTGCAAAAAAAAAAAAAAAAGAAGAATATGTGAAGCAGAACTAGGGTTTCTGAAATGGACTTTGTTTTCTCCATTTTCAGAGAAGAAGGGGAGGGAATGAATGGGGAGAAATGGGAAAAAGGAGTTGTATCAAAAAAAAAAAAAAAAAAGGAGGAGTAGGTTTTGTTAAAAGGCGCGCCAAGGAAATAAGCGGTCGAGAATTAGGGAGACACTGGAGAGAGACTGTACGACAATATTTTTGGAGGTGGGATGTCCCATACATACGGGCCGGTCCATATTAGGGGGTGTCAACGAGTCCTATCGGGTCTGGGTAGTATACTACCGTAACTACCCAGAATCGGAACCAATTATTTTGATCGGTTCCGGGTCCAGTTCTTAAATTAGTGGACCCAGAACCGGACCCGTTTAAAGAGCCGGCTAATCACCGGATCCGGGTATCCGTCGGGTATCAATAAAACAATAAATATACTTTATTTTTTATTTTAGTTCAATATAATTGACCATATAATTATAGTTATTCTTTTTTTAATTGTCAAAGTAAATATTACTTTAACAAAAAATGAAAAACCTAGAAAATCGAAGTCAAATCTAAACAAAGGCTTCAAGTTTTGTTAAAAACACTAGTAAAGTAAAAAATAAACGGGTACCCGGCGGGTATTACCCGTTTAAACCCGATCGGTTCCGGGTCCTACCCGTCGGGTACCTAAATTGCTAATGGGTCCAATATTAGGACCCGGAACCGGAACCATTAACATCGGGTCCGGTTCGGTTCCGGGTAATCGGGTACCCATTGACAGCCCTAGGACTCTATATACCCTCAGGACAGGTTTTGTCCCAAAACTTTGCGCTGATTCAATGGCCTAGACGTCAAAATAATTGCCCTCCAGCCACAATCATGAGAAAGTTTTTTTTTTCCGCAACAAGGCTAAATTTTGTAAATAATTTTTTTTTTTTAGCCAAGAGACAACAGCGTTCCAAACACACCGCCAAAACTATCACCTGGACAGACCTAAAAATCTGGCATCACATCCTAGACTGTGTCCTACATCCTCTCCCAAGCTGCTCTTTGGCATTAGCGATTCCAGATTTTCCATCCCTAGCTAAATTTTGTAAAGAAGTTGCCGAGTTATTAGTGTTAACACCAACTAGAGCTGTATGTAGCTCTCCTAATATCGACCCTGCAATATGCATAAACCAGTTTTCTTTGTAGTGTCCAAGTATCAGAATCTACTTCAGACAGAGTACTAGTGATGATAATAACAATTGGGAGGTTGTAATTAACTTTTCTGATCTTTGTATCAAAAAAAAAAAAAAAAAAAAAAAAAAATTT
>JAJJMA010214620.1:0-12092 GCA_023529015.1 Papaver nudicaule | reverse complement strand
CTGCCCAAAATCAAATTATAAATATGTTGTACCTTTGACTTGTCTAGATAAAAGGGCAAAGTTGTCGAAACTCTTAGACACAGTTAAGGGTATTCTGATGATGGACCAAAGACGAAGTTAAATGAAGAACAAATAATTTAGTAAATAAAATTTGGGAATGATGAAAGAGATAATTAAAATAATACAGGAAGGCAAATTCAAGGGAAAATTGAAATTCACATATCCAGGAGTAATATATTATCAGAATGCATATTGATGGTTGAAAATCCGTGATCAAATGTCAGAGCATGTGCAATACCCTGTCTGCTAATAACAACACAATACTACTTAATACCAGAAAAATGATGTAGTCACGCAACAATAACAACCGTGAAGGCCCTTCTTCAAAAATACTGAATTTGTTAAGAGATAAGCCTTTTCGGCTTCAAACTCTGTTGGTTTTGGTTTCTGTTATGACTGAGCATGAAATTCTACTTACATCCAACATGAATTATGCCGAACGTGTAAGAACGTGTTTTGTGCAGCCAAGTAAGAGGGCAATCAATATATAAATACGTGAATGATGCAGAGCAACCCATCAATCAAGAAATGTAAGGTGCCGGGCATCAAAGTAACAATCTAAAGCTCCAGATATATTTTCCTACACTTCGAAAGAAAGAGTTTATCTTGCATAAGTCAAAGAGAGAATGATACCTTCCCATTAGCTAATATACATGGGAATGTTCTGTACCCCTTCCATATCGACACCCATATTTTCAAAGAAAAGGTAATTACACGAATTATGCCTTATTTTCGTTCTTCCTACAGACGAATGACACCCGTAATTACACAGAATAAAAAGGACATGTCAAGATCGAACACTATTCATCATAATCGGGATGATTGTTTTACGCCTTGGGTTTGATGTTTACGGTTCACATTTTTGTGAGCACAATGTTTTACGCCCCAATTCATTTTTTTTATGCCCAAATTCTTTTTTTTTACGCCCCAATTCATTTTTTATGCCCTAATTCAGTTTTTACGCCCCAATTTAGTTTTGTACGCACCATTTTTTTATGCCTCAATTCAGTTTTCACGCCCTAATTCAGTTTTTACGCCTTGGTTTTGATTTTTACGGTTCACATTTTTGTGAGCACATTCCAAAATGTTTACACCTTGGTTTGGTAGGCGTAAAACATTCTAGGGCAAAACTAGAGCATCTTTTACGCCTTGGTTTGGTAGGCGTAAAAGCTTTTACGCCTTAATTCATGAAGAATCACAAGACGTAAAAACTAGTTTACGCCTCGGTTTCATATGAAATCTAAACCGTAAAACCAACTGGTGCGAAAAAAAACAGCCCCAAATCGATGATTCTAACCTAAAAAACAATGAAAACATGATTGAAACTCCATACAAGAGTATTACGATTAAAAAAAAAAAAAAAAAAAAACTTGTCGGTCAATTTGCTCAACAAATTAAGTTCAGGATCTATTTCTTTTCCATACACAGATCCTAATTTGAGGGAGATCAGAAGTGGTTATGGTTTATCGTCACTGGTGTTGGCGGAGCTATTATCAGGGGTGGTGGTGGCGTTGGTAGTGAAGGAGGAGAAGAACATGGTTGTTCGTTAGCCTATTTTATAAGGGTAAAATTGTCTATTTTATAAGGGGTTTTTGGTTTTGGGTTTTGATGACCCTATTTTGTCACCCTTTGAAGTGCCAAAGGAATTCTTGCAGCGCCAAAATCAGCGCATGGGCATAATGTCAAAGTACAAATACGCGGGCTTTATTATCTCTCTGACCCGGCTATTCAAGCCCAGATGGAAAACTTATATCCTGCTGAGTGTTGACTTTTCAGGTAATTCCTTCTGTCTTGTTCAGTTGAATCTGTTATGTATATTGTTTCGTCACGGCTACTTTGACCATTTTTTGATTCGTGCAAAGGTATTAGAAATGCCATCAGGCAGTTCTCAAGAGAGATGCCCAGTGCAAAATTCCTGATCTTGTGATTTTCAGAACCGTCATGAAGTACTTTTCAACAGCCAATGAGGAGTTCATGTGCATGGTTTTCACTTTAGGACTAATTAGTCTATGCACCCAAAACATACGGGAGCACCCTCTCATAATCCTAAAACCAAGCTGTGTCACCTCACCTCGTTAGATCTTACTGCCTAACAATTAATCAAAGATTAAATGTCATGGGGCATCCAATTAAGGGTTTTCAACAAGTTGTCCATATGTATGTGAATTTTATGGAATGTAGACAATGCACGAAGGATGCTTGATAAATGTTCTGAACAAACCTTTTTGTTTCTGGACAACTTGGATTACTGGGATTGGGGATTCTGGTGATGCTTTGAATTGAATCAGAGAGAAATTCTACTTAGTTGCAGCTAGTATGTTATTGGCTTGTAGCACATGGGAGGTAAGAGAGTCTGGTACGTGAATACATAAAGAAAAGTGGTTGTGAAATGAGCTACTATGATTATTATTGACATGTATTTTTACATCTGGGTGCTTGGAGAGAAAGCATTTCAAGTTTTCTTCTTCTTCCAGGGGATGCGAAAGCAGGTGATAGCACTGGAGGGGATCGCATTTGTGATTGTTCTTAATGCATGTGCTCACAAAGGTATGATATCAGGTAAACTTATTAGATAGCAAGCAGATTCAATTAAGCAAATTTTAGAGCTCACTAGTATCCACCTGCGTAGGCTGGTCGGACAGTTACAGGTTAACATGCTAACTAAATGTTCCATAAAATCTGGGATATGTAAGTTCCATAAATCAAAATGTTCAAAGAAATACATAGAAAAACAGGAGTAAGCGATGCAGTTGCAAGCTTAAGATCTACAAACAAAGAACCAACAGTATGAGTTTAAGATTTCCAGATAGCATATACCCTCAGCTCACAAGAGTCACAACTCAACAACACAGCGAAGTAATGAAAAAACAGTTACAGACAAAGAACCCACAATTTAAAAACTCAAGCAAGCACACCATCTTCAGGATTGACGGCATACAACCGCAATCTTATTACAAAAAGCAAAACATACAGAAATTGTCAAGAGAATGTTGATCATGATTGATCTACTACCATAGACAACACATACCTAGCAAATTCAGCCCTCATACCTTCAATAACTGCGATACAAATTATTCAGCTTCACAGGTCCCTGAGAACCAACTACTACAGCGACTCCCAGGACAACAATCGTGAGCAAGTCCACAACCTTGACCGACATTGTAACATATACGACGGAAACACCGATGGCCTGAAACAAGAAATGGAATAGGTACAATACTATACGCCCGGCATTCTAAATGTGATTCATCATCACAGCATTTGTCGTCACTGTTTGGGTCTGTACTACACTCAGAACCCTCGCTCATACATGAATGAACAGAATTAAGAAAAAGAGAGAAGATCACAACTGATAAAAAGAACAAATGTATAACCTTCTTGCTACCCATGATCTGGTTTTGATATTTATTGTCTTATATTTTGGTTGGCTGTAGACTTGTAGTATACATAGTTTGCTGCCATGTACTTATATATATACAGGCGGAGTGTATGCTTATCGAAGATGAAGTCGTTTTTGTCCATGTTGAATTATTAACGGTTTATAATTCCACGTGACACAACACTAAAGGTTCCATTCAATCCAACCACATTGACAGGCTGGTTGGGGAGGGGAAGAAGGAGTACTCCTACAATATACTGGATGAGGTCGTGAGATCGGCTGAGAATCTTATTCAAGTATTATCTTACAATTCTTATTTTCAAAGTGGTAGACGGTGGAGTTATTTATAGGTCTCAGTTTGTGCTCATTATTCATAGGAACATGGAGCAACCATAATAAAAATTGAGTTAGTACAGTACTAAACATAACATCTAATCTAGTTGTATCATCTCCCTAGTCAGTTTGAACTCTGAAGCTTCCCTCAAATGAGGGATCTAGACAGGACCATGGATACCTAACACTTTCTCGATTGAATCTCATAAAAACATACGAGTTCTTGACCCGGTGCATACGCACCGGAGAGCATCACGCTATGCTCCACTGGTGGGTACGTAACATGCAGATTAAAAACTACAATATACGTGACATATTATCAGAAATGTCTTTCTCTGTTCTCAAGAAAAAAATAAGAGTTCTTGACCCGGTGCGTATGCTCCGGAGAGCATCACGCTATCCTCCACTGGCTTGTACGTAACATGCACTCAAAATCAACAGATTACAATATACTCCATTTTAGAAAACGATTACAATAGACTCCATATTCTTGATTAATTAATATACTTAATTATCTGTTTGCAATAATGGAAAGGTGGTTGTTTGTGCTGATATGTTTGTAATCAATCAGTATATCACTTAACAGCACATCATTTTTACAAAAACCTGATGTATTTGGACACTGAGAGTTTGTTGATTCTCGGATATGAGTTACAAATCCGACCATATTGACGGTTGAATGTTATAAACATTTCTTTTTTTTTTTTTACAAAAGCCTGATGTATGTATTTGGACAATTGAGAGTTTGTTGATTCTCGGATACGAAGATATTAAATGGGATACGTCAAACTGGCATGGTCAGTAACTCATGTGTGGCACTTGAAGTCAAGTCCTTGTTAATTAGTTGGAACTTAGCTAGCAAAACTAGACTATATCACCTTGGAGATGTGACGATTGGATTTGAAGACGGAGGAAAATTTCTGTAGCCCAATCTTTTTGATTAACGAATGCTGGGTGCAGTTAAGGCTTAACCATTAGGGGCCATAACTTGTTCACTAGACGTATTTCAGCGCAGAATTAGAATTAGAGAGAAATTTGCTACTACTAGATAACCTGAATCTAGAGAAGGCTGAGGACAAGGGATAGTAAGTTAAAGCCTGCCGCATATATTATTGCGTATGTATGACGCTTGCAGATAAAGCTGCAAGTTCTTTTTCTTGTGAGCTGTCTCAGTTGCTTGAAAGGCATAAACCAATAATGTTGGGCTTTGGTTCTGCATTCTTGCATCTGAAATACAACCATGACGTACGTTGCTTCTTAATACATGCAAATTACCTTTCTGTTAGTCATATTTTCCTTAGTCAAGAAAGTTAAAACGCTTGCATGTATATAAACATCCTAATACTCCTACACTGATTTCTATTCTTGTTAGTGTTGTCACAGATTTGAAGTTTGCAAATGATAACAACTCTACATAGGGATGATTTTGAATTCATCCATTTCAATTTCTTCATGAAAATGTTGTTGAATGACTAACACAGAGGCTGTGGTAGAGAAATCAGAATCAGCCAGGATTTCTCCAATGGGTCCTAGATCTGGAGACTCTTCTGAATCACTGACCCCAGACTCTAGAAAAGAAGTTACCCTGCTTCCTCGCCCTCCTCGCCCTACAATGAAAAGGGAATGTTGGTTTTCCAATGACTTCAATATGGATACTATCTCTTTGCCATTCCCAACATGCTTTTCTAAGTAACCAACCTTTCTCAGTGCAACCTGTTTCTCATAAAAGTTTGTAAAGTATTCATTATCCAGATTCATTTCCTTTTCATCCTGTGCCTTGGCATGATCTGTCTTCCTTTTCGCCCTACTTAACGCTTTTTCTTCGTCTTGCAAAAATCGGACCGCTGTGAGGTTAACTGCAGGATGTTGTGTGATTTGAGAAGCATAAGCTAACGCTTCTCTGTCGTCTTTTCCTCCTATGAAAAGAACTGCAACTTGAAGGACGGACGATTCTCTCAGGATCATTTTGCCTAAGCCACGGTCAACAAGTACACCTACTGAGCATGGGGCATGTCGGAACACCTTGCGGTTTACAAATCTGAAACCATGGTGAGTGTTGCCCATCTTTCCATCTCTCCTCTGATTCTTATGGTACGGCAAGATGATTAAAGAAGCTTTAACTGCCTCGGCGAGGTTGTAAATGTCCTGGTGCATGTTAGAAAATGTTGAGATTGCGAGTAATCTGTGTACTTTGATACCTCCACCGCTGTTTTCTACATACGACAAGATCATATTTGTAATCTGGTCTCGCATGCTCACAACTGATTCATCGGCCATGATGACACTACCATCTGTTTGTGACGACGAAGAGGGACGATCATCACCTTGATGATTATCTTCTAGATTATCAGGAATGAACATGGCTGTATTGTTGTCGTTCATCTCAATCATATCTGTTACATATGCTGAGATACTGGTGAACCTATTACCCCGAGAAATCTCCATGAAATTTATCATTGTCTGTACATTGTGATGTCCATGGATACCAACCAACATACAGAGCTCAGTGTTAGGGTCAAACCACTGGAGTGCCTTTAAGGGGTATGTAGTTTTCATCTTTGCCCGCCGGATGATGAATTTCATCAAGTAAGGAACCACTAAAATGGATAATATGACATGCAATAGTGCCACCACATAGCTACCGGTACCCATATATCCGTTCTACACATCAAAAAACAAAATAGTTAATACAGTGAATTAAAATATGCAACAAAATCTAGACATCTCTGTTAGACCCTGACATGCATAGCCATCACTATTGAAAGGAGGATGTAACTTACAGTGAGGGCAAAAGAGGCGGCGAAGATATGAAAGTGACCCTTAACGTTTAGAAACAATCCTATGACGACTGCGGTATGCCAATGAAATCTTAGCAGAATACCACAAGCCAGAGCTCCTAAAACTTTCCCGATCAACACCACTATATAAAGGAAGAAGACCTTGACAAATATGTACTTGTACGTATCCCAATTTAATTCTCCCAAACTAGCATTTGCACCTACCCAGCAGAAGTACATTGGAATCACAATCATTCTTATGAACTCATGGAACCTACGGACCATGATACTCATTATTCTTCCTTTTCTAGGAAAACATAATCCAATCAGGAAACATGACATCATTTGACTGTAACCAATAAACCCTGGTACAAAGGTTGCCAATACATATAAGACAAGAAGAAACAGAATCGCGTCTTCTGGTCTCATTGGTTTTCCATGTGGATTTCTTTTCTGCAACCAGTTTACAAAATATGGTATCACTGTATAAAGACAACATGAAACCCCAATCACAAGAATTAACTTTACAACTGGTTCTACTAAGCTCATGCCAGGTTCTTTGACTGCCAGGTTCCGATGGAAAGTCAAAACAGTACAGAGAAGAATCATAGTGACCAAGTCAGAATACGTTCCTGCATTGATAACTAGTTGTCCAATGTCTGACTGAGCGAACTTCCCCTCAATAAGTATGCGTGTTAATACTGGTGAAGAAGTACCCGCTAAGTTTAGAGCTAATGCAGCCACGAAACTTAATGTTGTCTCCGTTTCTAAATGTAGCATTGGTGCGACTATAATAGCCACAAGCAAGGTTGAGAAAATACTGCCGTAAGCTATTATGGATTCAGGTGGAACATGTGCAAGTATAGACACATCAAAACTTAGCCCTAAGAGTAATCCATAACATGATATTCCATTTTCTGCAAACGAAGCTAAGCTTTTACGCGACACCACATTTACAAAATTAGACGTCATGCCGAGTCCTCCTATAACCATTCCTGCCTGCATGAACATGAACGTTACCAGTTGTAAGAAACACACAGAAATATAGAATGATAACAAATGAAATGAAACCCTTTCTGAAAGAATCAGTCATACCAAAATTTCGACGAGGATACGAGGCTGTGAGACGTAGAGGAAGATTGGACGTAAAACTTGGTAAAACACGAAGAAACACAGCATGATTGCGAAAGAACCAACAATAAAAGTAGCCCCTGTAGCCAATGCGCAATTTGTTGGACCGCCGAAAATGAATTGTTGTGTATTGTTCATAAAATCCGTCAAGGGTTCTAACGTCGGCATGGTAAGAGGATCTCCCGTGAAATTCATGATGGTCTCAACTTTTATACAATCGATGTATTGATCTTTCAAACCCAGAACCTTCTTCTGATTGTTCCACAAATTTAAAAACGTTTTAAGTAACAGAACCAATAAAACCATGCAACAACAATCTTATATATTTCGATTCCCGCAAGTTATTTCCCTTTTTGATTTCTTGACCAACAAATCCTCGTTTAATCATACTGAGCTAAAATTTAGAGAGATAGAGATTAACAGATAGGAATGGATTACTTTTGTTTTGTTTGCATGGTTTTGATTTTTCTGCATGGCATCAGGCAATCAATGGTGGAGAGCTGGGTTGCACAGATACGGGTACGTGTATCCAATACTGGTACGTTTCCGTGTGTCCAATACGGCATTCCGAAAATGCATGGTACGGGGAAACGGCGGTATATAAGATTTTTTTTTTAAAGATATGTAGAAACATAAACAGATATGAATAAAATTTATATACTAATATTATAAAAGAGTATTCATTTTAAAAATGTTATTTTGCATGGGTGTATTAGTCTTTTCATTAAAGTTTATCTAAAGAAAACATAAAATAATTTAGTTATCCTAAAGAATATTCTAAGGAATCCAATAGATGTCCTAGGAAGTCAAACCTTTCTTCATACAGAGTTATTATTTTTGACACGTCTCTTGCACTCTCTCTCGCTTTGTTTGGTTTTTCTCTTTCTTTTTTATCTGCATCATCTTTTCTATCTCTTCCTCGTCCGTTCGTCTCCTTTCTTCTTCTTGTTCTTCTCCATGTCTTCTATAAAGATCAGACTCACCAACAATGGTGAAGGAAATCGAGATACTCCCAACGTATTCAGATCTTCTCTCACTCTCAGTTTTTTTTATCAGCTTTTTAATTTTAGACAGGAGCCTTTTTCTATCACAGACGTATTTTCGCCGTTTCGCGTATGTACCCGTACCCATACGTATGGACACGGGACACGGCGGCAAAGTTGACGTTTCCGCGTAACCCAGGTGGAGAGTGTTTGTCGTTCTATTTATGGGAGTAGGCAGCTAATCCCTCCTGGGCCTCCTCCTTCATTTCAAGGCCCAAAACTCAGCTGCCGAAAATTGCCAACTCTTTGTAAAAAGCACACACAATTTGGCAACAGGACTTTGCATTTGCTTTCCCAGGACTCTGTGTAAAGGTTAAAATGTTCGCCAGTAGAATTTGCCTTGCTCTGATCAAACTTCAGGGTAGTCTAGTAAAATTAAAGAAAGTACAGGTTGTCTTTTGTCGAAGACCTGGTATGGATCCATACCTGGTTTCAGATGCATGAGCATTTCTTAGTTTATTTACAAGCTTATACTGAAAAATTCAAGAATAACCTTTTTGTTCCTGGTGATGCCTATGTAGTATTTGAGATGAATCAGAGAGACATTCTACTTAGTGCTGGTATGTTTATTGGCTTGTAATACATGGGAGCTCTAGAGTAAAGAGAGTATGGTTCATGAACATATAAAGAATAGTGAATGTGCTTTTATTTATTTGTGGATGTAGGGATTGCCCGAATGACATAAATAAAGCCTCATTATATGCTCCTGCGAGATGTGCAATCTGCCTGAGCTGCCGAAGCTATGCAAGTTGTTTGGTGGCTGATACGGGAATAGGTTTGCAATCGCCGCAGTGGAAATCATCCCAGGAAATCTGGCGAACCGTCAGGTTTGTTTTTAACCCCTACTTTATGGTTAACTTGCAGTACATCTAATTTGGTGTCTTAGCTTAGTAGAATTCTTGTTTCTTTGGAACAGCTAATTCAAAACCTGTCAGTGAAATCAATGTCAGATGATGCTAAATTCAGATTGATGAAAGAAATAGCTCACGAAAACTGCCTTGAAATGGATCCTTTGCAGACTGATATTACGTGTGAAGAGCGATCAAATGATGTGCGTTTTCATACTGCAAACATAATTGTATACATCTTTCTGACTTATGTCATATCCCTTGTGTTTATTTGCTTACTTGATTTAGTCCAAGTCATATTGTTGCAACTGCAGGTTGACGAGTTTTACTCTGCGATTGGCGATTTCCATTGGGATTTAAAACTCCCCGACCCGAACATGGAATCTTCCTGCATTGGGTTACAAGATGAGAAGCAAGTAGACACTCGAGAAGACACTAAGTTTGATGCTTTATTATCGGATTCGAGAGAGCTGGTTGTCGCAACAGAAGTACACAGAACTAGATTGGAAGCTTCATCTTCAATTTTAAGGGAACTGGTTATTGCAAGCGAAGTAGAGATTCAAGAGAAATTGGATACAAAGGATGAACCCGAAGTCGTTTTTCAGGATAGAATTACTAGCCAGAGAACATCAGGAATATGCAGCACTCCGAGGAATGTCTTTAATTCTTCTGGACCGCACAAGATTGAAGCAATAACGGGAGTTACTACAACAGAGGATTCATTTCAAATGTCAGATAGAATTATTTTTTATCTTGTTGAGGAATTTGAACCTAGTGTAGTGGATTTTTTCACCAACAATCGACGGTCTCTGATATACATGAATGAAGACATGAATGAAGACATGCTGAGCAAGTCTGTGGCATATATATGGTAATTCACATCCTCCAGTTTCATGAAAAAGGAACACTGTGTACCCGAGGCTATGCTTTGTCTCTTCGGATACTTGTCGTCGCTTCTCATTTGCTCAAATGGTGGTTTACAAGGGTGAATTTGAAAATGGGACTGCCATGGAAAGCGTCTCTCTTAGTATCAGTGCCCATTTTGTTACCCTGATTGGGCAATTACCGGGACCCTTAACATCATATTGATAGCAAAAAGTTGACAAAAAAATGGAAAATTAAAAAAAAAAAAAAAAGTTCAGGCAGAGTCCCCCCTCCTCTAGTGGAAAGGAGTGTCTCCTGAGCCGCTATTGCCAACCACGAGCGCAATGAAAGGAATGAACCATTTCAAGCACCAGCCTACGTCTCACGTACCACTAGGTTGACGTGCTTTCAACCTTCGCACGAGCTTATAAACTAAACAAGGCTTTGAGATATAGGCGATGTGGGACTAAAACTGCTGCATAGAACTAAAGAGGCGAAAGTTTAAAGCCTTTGTTCTCTCTGAGGTCACGAGATCAATTCTTCGAACCACCAAAAATAAAACATTTTCCTCCTGCCTTTTTCTTCTTCTGTTAGGCGAATTTGAATCTGTATACAAGGATGTTGGTCTCTACAAAATTCTTGATTTGACGAGTCTACGTTGCTAAACATAATTTGATCGATGAAGATGAGTTTTGTTTCAATATTGCACTAAGCTTTGTTCCTGGACTACCATGGATTACTGGGTTGGGAGTTTCTGGTGACGCTTATGAAGTATTTGAGTTAAATCAGAGAGAAATTCTACTCAATTGCAGCCAGTATGTTTATTGTCTTGTAGCACATGGGATCGAGCTCTAGACCAAAGAGAGTAGTACATGAACATATAAAGAATAGTTGATCCTGAAGCGATCGATCACTTCTTCATTCATTGCCCTGAGATGAATGCTGTTTGGATGTTCTTCATGAAGGAATTTCAAAGGGACTGGATTAGAAAGATCAAGGATCTCCTACTGTGACACCAAAATTTGTTTCTGATCCGTCAATCAATATCAATGGTGGACTGGATAGTGACTGAGGTGTTGTTGCATGGGGTTTGAATTTGTTTAAGGAAACAATATAGCATGAGTTGTGGTTTTCCCGGAAGCAATCTAATGAACCCAGCTAATTTCGAGAAGGTCGAACATGATGTTTGATAAAGAAAAGAGTGCTCCTTACTAAACGTACAAGGCCACAAGGTCTTTCTGACCCATGATTTCTTACAGGGCAGTAGATGTATATGGGTGAGCGAAGCTAACAGTAAGGATGATCACGACGAGGCTCTGCTTGCGGTGCATTGTTAACCACTATAGTTGCGTGTTTGTGCTTATGTTTAACTGTGTACTATCTTCTTTTAACTGTGTTATGGTTTAACTTCGTTATGGCTACTGCTCTTACGGTAGCTAGAGTTGTGAATTGCATAACTATAAGAAAAAAAAAAAGAAACTTAAAGAGTAGTGAATTACATAACTAAAACAATGTAATACTGGTTTTATGGATACTGTAAATAAATAAATAATATTGACCGTGCAAAAGAAAACACCGCCACCGATTACATAACGAAGGCAATTGCAGTAAGGGTGATAAAAATCGGGAATGCAGCAATACCCTTGTTGATTATGGT
>JAJJMA010214618.1:0-14050 GCA_023529015.1 Papaver nudicaule | reverse complement strand
ACTTCTATGACAATTTCAAGGGAACGTCATCTAGAAGGCCAAGACAACGACGTAAGCATGGTGAGCATCAAGGAACTCACCATATACACTAAATTCTAGTGTTAAAAATAGCTTCCTTATTTTGGTACTGAAAATAAGGAATGCTCTAATTCAGGGTTTGCTCCCTGATCTGTTCAGTACCACTTGGAAACATTTTCTAAGTGCTTGATGGCTCCTTGCCATGAATAACTGTATTGAGGTACTTATGGACTCACATAAAAACACTAAGCCCACTGGGCTGGCGGGTTTAAAAGAATGATTATATTTTACCCAAACGGTTCCCGAACCGTCGAAGAGTGTTTTTTTGTACGAGAAACTCATTAGCAACGTTTATCCACCAGCTGGCATCATATTCTCTTCACGAAAAACGAGATCTTCAGAAATACTCAAAAACTTTAGAATGCAAACATGATGGGACTCTTGGTATGCATCATTTGAGCCAATCCTTCCTGGTATTATATTATAAATACCATTACACCTGAAAGATTAATTCATTCAAGTGTTTTTTCTGCTTACTCTGAAATAATAGGAAAGAATAACATGACAGGAAGTAGGAAGAAGAGAATTCTAGTGGAAGAATGTGTAGCTCCTCCAAGTATCAAAGGAAGAGATCCTGAAGTTGCTTGCTATTATGCTTATAGCTATCAAAATACGGAAGAAGCTGACATGAGGAACAATGATGTTGTTTATGATCTCATCAAATTACACCCGTTTGTTCCCTCAGCATACAAGTACTGTGAAAGATTCTTCTTGAGTCGCAGATTGAAGTGTTGAGTGAGCTCAATCTCATGAAAACACATATAGGAAAACTTGTCACTGGCAAAGATCAAGTTGTTTCCAATGATGCAAATGAAACAGATGACAAGCCTTCCAAACTTGCTGAATAAAGCTAGATTCTCACAGTTATTTTAGTATCTTCTTCCATAATAAAATAGATTAGTTGGTTCCTTGTAAGAACTTGTTCTTACTTTTGCCTAAGGAATATAAACTATATCTAAAAAGTAGTTTGCCTTTTCATGATTTTTAGAGTTTCATGTACTACTTGATTTCATTAATAAAAGTTCTTTTTTAGATAATTATTAATGATGTTTGAAATACTTGATTTGTTTACCTCAATCTTATTGCAATACACAACTTTTATTGCTTCGGTGATAACACAAAGTTGTGTCATGTTACAAAATTAAGTTAAGCTTTTTCTCACGATCAAGAAACTTTTGATTATATGATTTTTAGGGTTTCCATAAGCTCAAAAATCATATACTCTTTTCCAAAAGATTAGCTAGCTAAGGAAAAGAGATTGTAAACAAAGAAAACTGGATACATTAAATTGTTTGTCCAAGTTAGTCTTTCTAGATGTTCTTTATTGAATAACACCACATGGGGGAGAGTTTTTAAATGAGCTTGCGCTTAATAACAAATCTTTTTGGGGATCGTGGATGTTGAATATTAGGAGAAAAGTGTACTTATATTTCTCCAAAGATGAATCAATTTAGAAATCCTCGTTCTGATTTCCTAGTTATGTCATCTTAAACTTGATATGCGAGTACATCCTTGACTTGACTATCTCTATAGGCTTGAAACCCTAAGTCTCAACTAGTTTGTCATATTTTTGTGAAAAATAGGGGGAGAATACATATGGTTTCTTGTTCTTGTGGTTCATAACCATATGCGGATAACACCTTATTGCTTACTTATATGTATTTTCTCGAAAGTATCAAATAAGGGGGAGTAAATATTGGGCTTCATACCAATCTGGCAAAAAGAGGTATAAAGATTAAGGGGAAGCTTCGTATCAATAATGAGTAGAATCACTTTATAAGTTTTGGTACACAGACTTTAAAGTTGCTATGATTCTTACTCTATGCACAATCAACATGTGAGTTAGCATATTGACTCATGCAAAATCCGTAGAAGGGTTTTTGTCAAGTGTTGTAGTGTCTGCATTCGGATTTTTCAACAGGAGTTAAACGAACACATCAAAACTTAAAGGAGAAGTTGAAGAATTCAAGAAATCAAGATACATCTGGGTTCAATCTTTATTGTATATCTTTTGAATCCATATGTAAATTGGTTTTCTCATTAAAATTGACAAGAATTGACAAAGGGGGAGATTGTTAGGGCATTATCCGGTCAAACCCACTAGTATTGGTCTATGTTGTGTGAGGCGCGAGGCGAGGCGAGTCGCCAAGCCAAGCGCCCCACGCATCGCGACTTAGTCGCGACTAAGGCGTCGCTTTGCACCTGACTATTTTTTTGTAGGAAAATAAATAAAAGAGTAGCGCCATTAATGGCGACCAAAGCTCCAATGGAGAAAGAAAGTTCTGGAAAATCTTCGCATTAAATATTTATCAGTTACCACATTTTTCATAATCAATTAGTTGTCAATCACCACAAAACATGGAAACAAAATTTTAACCATCTTAGCCAGTCAATCATTGGTTATGGAAAGAAAATACTAGCAGTTATTCTCAAGTCAAACATTAATTTTTCTTTCTATAATTTGATCAATAACACGTTATTCCTTATCTTGATTTTAGTTTTTTAAGGAAAAATTTAAATATTATTCAGAATTAGAATCAACAGTATTACAAGAGTTAGATGGAAGCCTAGCAACAAGTTGGGCTCCAATCCCTTTTTGAACGACAACCCCAATCCGATGGAAAAGAAAATCACCCACTATGACATTCGCATCATGGCTAGCCATATAATTGTGCAATCTCTTCAGAAACTCCACCCTGTCATCACCCAACTCCTCTAAAGTGGTAAAAGCCAGCACACCAAGACCAAAGCTCTGAGCAGTACATTTCTCTAAATATTTATCTTTTTTACGATCGACAACATCATCATTTGCCTTTTCTGAAACAAAAGCGTGCACCCCAACACCTGTAAAAGGTGAAACAACTGTGATATCCATACACACATCATGCCCATTATCCCAGTTATACACCAAGATATCAGCAGGTCTCAAAGCTAATCTGGTGTCAAGAGGAACCCCAAATCAGCCTCTTTCCTAGCCGGGACACCCACACGATAACAAATATCACCAAAGGTATCACGAACCAGGTCATGTCTATACTTGAGACCAATCCCACTTGAGCAGTGCAAGGCATGGTCCCCAAAAATATCCATCTCCCTGCCACAACTGGTGCAAGTGTCTCCTTCTTCGAAAAGAGGGATCCCAAGCCTGTAACTACAGATAGCTCTGAAATGTCGAGACCCAAGTTTTTGATTGAGCCCAGCAATCGGAATGAACAACAAATAGTCTTGTTCATGCTTGATCCTGTTACTCTGCCACAGGGCTGAATCCCGCTCCGTCATAACAAACCGATTAGGCAAATCTCTCTTCACTGCATCGAAGTATTTGATTTCCAAGGACCTCATAGAATGGGGGGCAATATCATCAATGCATAGTGAAGAACTCTCAATACACTTACCTGTTTGTATATGTTGAGTGCACGATCAAAACTGAGACTCAAACCAGACACACCGGAATGCCTCAAAATAATCTCATGTTGAGCTTTTGTCTGGAAACAAGATGCCAAATAATAATACTGCATGGTATCCTCCATGGTATAATTTTGATCAATTATACGTTATTCCTTAATCTTGATATTCTTTCCATATTTTTATCAATTACATTAATCCAACTATTCACCTTTTAAGTTCTGTTACTTTGGAAAGCTTGATCGGTTTATTGTTGGTTATCACAATTAAAATGTAGCTATTGTCATCGAAGACCAAAAAAGGCTAACGAGAGAACTAACAAGGAAAGTATATATAACCAGTAAGATCATGAAGATCGAAGCATATCTAATAGAAGAAGATATGCAGGAAAATTTTTGTGTATCTTTGAATTTCTTCAATGTAATATCCTATAAATTAGGCTTTCTTTATGATATAATCTAAGTTGTTAGAGATTTTAAATGTCAACGAATAAGATATACGAGATTTAGAGGTATGTTACGAAAATGTAATAGAAGAAAATAAGGAGAACGAATTGGTCGCATCATTTGGCGCCTCAGAATTATGCGATGCGCCAAAGGCGCTCGAGGCATTCGACTAAGGCGCTAACGCCTTTAACTGAGTCGTTAGGGTGATGCGATGCGCTCACCCAGCAACTCGTGCACCTCGGGCGCTTTAGACAACGCCTCGAGCGCTTTTCACAACATAGGTATTGGTATGTCAAGGTGGTTGTCAGTTTTAGGTGTCAAAACACAATTCTTAATTTAGCCTACTACAGTTCAGATTTCAGAATTGGGATATAGACAAAGTAGTAGAGACCTTGAAGACGAAGAAAGTGAATATAAAGAAGACATCGAATATTCTTCATCGACAAAAGGTTAGTAGAAGTTATGAATTTTATAGAAATTCTTTTATTCTACTTATTCTATCTTTCGAAATAGTAGGCTACTTTAGTAGTGTTATAGCGATTGAGATTTTGTATTCGTGTCTACATAACCATCAGTTATGTTAGTGTTTGTTCCCACAATACTAAGGTTACAAGATGCATGAGATAGATTCGATACCCTTTCCAGTGCAATGGTTTGCTTGCAAATTACATGTAGGAAACTGATGAATCTAAAAAGAGTACTCTAGAGCAGAGTCCAGTGGATTATAGCTGAGGGCGTAATAACAAGTCTAAGTACTGGCCCAGCCGAGAACTTCCAGCGGATCCAGTTAAACCCTAATCTGAGCAACGGCGGTTCACGAACCGGTTCGTGAACATTGGCACCGAAAATTTCTTCTGTGTCTCAAAAAGTTGATCTGTACACGTACATGTACGTGAACTCCAGATTCAATGAATTTGGCCGAATTCAGACGGACGGTTCACGAACCGTCCAAGTGAATATTCAGCGAGAATTTCACACGGGTTAAACATCTGACTCCTTTATCTCTTAGTTGGACTTGTGCTTATAAAAATATTTTATGTGGTCCATCTAACGAATCTCAATCAGTCAATAAGATAAATATTATCTCTGGTCTGTTGGATATCTATCTTGAAGTGATTTTGAGATAACAAATCACTTGGCAGATAAATGTTAAAATATTTCCAATTGAGATAAATCTAGGGTTTCTTTGTGTGCAAGCCAGGTAACGGGTTCGTTTACATGGGCACTTGCTAACTTGTAGGTTAAGAAACTATTTGCTTTATTCCTAAGCAACCTATCTTATTGAGTGTTATACATAGAGGGTTAAAGAACAAAAGCCACAAGCATCAAGCATACGTGAAGTTTCTTTGTGGAATTGATCGTAAAATCTTTGCACTTCGGTGTAAGCTTGTTGTGGTATAATCATCCTCTATTAGGTAGCAGTTCCTCTGTGGGATTTACCTAACGTCTATAAAGACTACTCTTGAGAGTTGGGAAGCACATATAGGCGATAACGTACCTCTGTGGTTGTTATCAGATTAACCGGTAACCTTGGTAACCTGATCACGTTCTTGTCTATTCTACGGTCCTTATCGTCTGCAATAAGGCCATTCAAGAACTGATACGTTACATAAAAGGTTGAAGGAAGCAACGCACGGCTACACTCGGTGTTGTAAGGCCTAGTTATCTCCAGTTATATAAGTTTCTTAAGTGATTCTTTTTACAACTGAGGTAGAGACAAGTTGGGCATAGTTTACTCGGTTTACTTGTCAGCCCCCGCTTGTAAGTAGATTTCATATTACCTGGAGCAATCCGAAGGAAGTCATTCGTGGAATGGAAGAAAACGTCTGTCTTCTTATCTGCTGAAGACATACCAGATGGTGGAAGAGTACACAATGATCCCCTGGTAATAACATTGAACATTGAAAAGATCGCAATGCCTAGAGTGCTGGTGGACCCAGGAAGCTCTGTTGATATACTCTTCCGGAGAACCCATGACCAAATGTTAAAGAACAGGCATCACTAGTCCCCTCAACCTATAATATTTTTGGATTCAATGGCAAACCCTCGGTGCCAAGAGGAGAGCTACCTCTAACAGTATATTTAGCTCCTCACGCCATTTTGTGTGGTGGACATCGACTCTCCCTACACGTCCATCGTAGGGAGACCATGGTTACACGAATTAATGGGACTGTCATCAACGTTGCATCGAAGAATTCGATTTACAACACCTACTGGGATCACATAAATAATAAGAGATTCATCCGAATCACACATCTGCAACGAGATCGAAGTCCAGCAAAAGGAAGGTTCGGAATTAGGCCAAGGAAGTCGGGGCAAACAACAAAAGTTTACAAAATCTGATATTAAGGAATTTATTGCTAAAGTAGAGGCATGAATGTCAACAGCTTCGATGGCATAACAATTACAGCAAGGTAGCCCTGTGAAATAACCAAAATTAGCTTCACAATCAAGCATAACGTATACCAAGCCTACAAAAGATCAGTGGTACGAGAATAAAGAGAAGTTCATGATTACAAATAAAAAGAAAGGAAAAATCGACTCAAGCGCAGCATCTAAGAAAAACAACACCCCTCGCAAAGCAGTAAGCGAAGTAAGTTCAAAGTCATGCAGCACTATCATCGAAGAAGACAAAAAACTCCCAGCCATACAACGAACTTCGAAGGAACCGTCATGGATAGGTCCTTACTTCATAAAAAAACAATGGGAAACCACACATATAACCTACTCAACTTTAAGAGATAGCGCCTGAATATGCAGTTGAAGGGAAATACTTAAAACATCTTAAATAAACATCGAATGTAATCAATAAACCTTGAATGACGCCCCCTAGTAGTGGAATAAATTAAAATAGCTTTTCTTTATCTCGACACAACCTCCAGATCACATTCGAATAGGCAAAGACTTACTCGGAATATCTCCTCAAAGGCCCTGGCGCCATATATATAAAAAGGTCCTGACGCCAAAATAAAAAAGTCCTACCATGTTAGGCACTGAGATGATGACGATGTAGTTGTAAGGGCCTTAGGTACGAGCTACATGGCACATTCTTCTACCCATAAGACACCCCGTTAGCTGTGGGTACCTTGCATCGAGGCTACATAAGCTAAGATGCATTTGGACCCACTATCATACGACAAATAAAACCTCCTTGATGAGGCGTCGTGGAGACACTAAATGGGATTAACATCTACCCTTATGGTGGATGGAACCCCGAAGCAGCTAATAAGCTTACAAATCAAATACAACCTCCTCCAAACAAAGTAAATACAACCTCGATGAGGGGCAAGCGACAATTGAAGAGTTGAACTCCCGGCCGCAATAGGAACACATTACCATGTCTAAGCTCCAGCTTTGACCGACACTCCCCCATAGTGCTACTTTATTATCGAGGTCAACAGTAGTTACCTACCATAAGCCTCCTGCTCTACATAGGCAAAACATGTATCCAAGACAACAAACTCAAGCCTCCTCGGAGGATACTTGATATATTCGATGCCTACCATAAGCCTCATATGTACTCAGGCTAACCAGGTACCTACGACTTCAATAGCCAATGTCAGCTTGAGGCAGGGAAAGTAGTGAAAGGCCTATGGGAAGGGTGATCCGCAGCCCCCACTAGCTTGGTTTAATGTCTCCACATCGAAGTAAGCCCTAGAGTTGCACTCTAAGAAACTTTAGGAGCCTAGAATTTGCAAAAAGAAAACTACTTGCCTGATCACGAGTTACTAAAAAAATACATACAAAGCACAAAAGCAGACAGAATACAAAAAATCTTTCATTGCAGGAAATTTGGCATTACAAAAAATCAAGACAAAGAAGAAAGATTTAGGCAACAGTAAATAAAGAGAAATCTCGAGAAGGGTCTTTGTAGACCTTGTCCTTCATATCAGACAACCTTCTTTCTTCTTTCAAGCGCTCATCGCTATTCTTCACACGTTGGCCTTGAGTTTTTCTATCAGAAGGTGCCCTCTCCCTCTCCTCTTCCCCCTCCTCCTCGCTATACTCTAACACGGATTCTTCAAACAAAGTGCCCTTCCCCTTTAAATCCCTCCCAACCTCCTTTACACATGCTTCAGCGTCATTCTTTTTATTACCACCACTCCCCTCGACAGGATCTCTCTGTTCCTCATGGGGATTACCTTCGGAAATATCTTTCGGCTCATCCTCAGTATTCACTTCGGGATTATCCACACTAGTATCCTTCGACTCATCCTCGGGGTCCTTCTCATAATTATTCTCGGCATTATCCTCGGAATCACCTTCGAAATTATCTTCAGAATCATCGTCATATGTATATTCGTTATCAGTATCATCCTTCTTCCCTACCTTGGGGTCCAGTTGTTCATTGACAAAATTGATAAAAACCTCATGTGGAAGCAGTTTTTCGTATCCTGGAAGCTCTACATCATAATCATCTGCACCTATAGGGCCATACTCAGCAGGCTCAACTAGGATACGCCTAAAAAGAGCTCTGCCATGCTTTCGACAAGTTTTGTTCGTAAAAAGACCTTGTGTCATCTCTGATTTTAATAGTAGATCTGACACAGCTTCACCAAACTTAAGTAGAGTCTGAACAAGTGCGAGAGTATTGATGGTATTCCTCAAGCTTTCTTCAACCTTGATACGACGGTCGCGTTCGTAAGACAACTCCTCAGCATGCTTATTCGATTCTTCGAGACGGTAGTTACGCTCGATAGCTAACTGTCGAGCATTCTTCTTCGCTTCCTCCTCAAAGTTTACCTTCTTGGACGATTCTGCAATCAGTAGGGCCGAGGCATTATCCCTATCCAGCTCAGCTTTCACAATGGCATGTTTCAAACCCATTTCGATACCTACAAACCAGGATAGACAAGTTAGAATGAACTTCGAAGATATATAAAATCACAATAAAACACTTAAAGATAGATATCCTACTTTCTTTAGTCACAATATAGTCAGTAACATCCTGCTCGTTGGAAAAACGAGGTCTTGTAACCTTCTTCCTAATATCAAAATCAGGATTCCACCCAAGCTTAGCAAGCTCAATTCGATACTCATTTACCAATTTCGAGAAATGATTTCTCGAAGATTTAGTCTTTGCAAGGTCTGAGCTAACTTCGTTATAGCCCTTCTTCAAACCTTCGTTTATTACCGTCAAATATTTGTTAGCATTCTTCAGTGCAACATTTTGAACCTTCAAATTGCTAATTTCACCATCCAATTTCTCAATCACAACTTTGCCAGAGGCATGAATTGTTTGGTCCCTCCGAGCGTCATCCCGCTCTTTGGTCAGACGATTTATATCCAGTTGATATTGGTGTATTTCTTGTGCCATCCGACGATTCTTCTCTTTCTCCTCGTTGAGAAAGCCTTCAACAGAAGACATTCCCTTTCTTTCTTGTTTAAAACTACCTTCAGCCTTGGATCTCTTTCGTTGATAGTAATCTCGGTCACTTCGAGCTTCATTCCTCTCCTTGGCAAGACGATCGAGGCGATCTCGTTGACCTTTGTCCAGGTCATAAGCAATATTAGTGTATTTGCAGCTTGCTCGAGAATAAGTATCAAGAGCCAGGTTAGCTCAACGAAAATTTTCCTTCTCTTCATCTAACTCCCTTTTACACCGATAAAAGGAGTTCAACATCGACTAGGAGAGCCAACAAAAATCAAAAATGGAAAGAGACACACCTGCCATCTTAACACGCTCATCAGCAGTACGACGTTTTTCAGCAACCAGTTCTTCCTGCATTCGATAGAATTGCCGCTCGTAATAATAAACATCATCATGATGATGGAACGAGCAGTCCAACAAGCTCGATTTATGGTAATTACCCTGTGGAACGAATATCAAATTAGTAGCACTACATAAAGAAACGACATCTTAAGGAAAACAAAGTCTGCTTACCATCTGAAGGAGAGAGAGATTCTCTTCAAACGAAAAGAGGGGATTGCGAGGATCGAAGGCATCCTATAGACATTCTCCACTAAAAATGATAGCAACCCTCTGGCAAAAACTGGGATCAAGAAGACAGTTCGAAGGATCATAGGCATGAGTGTTAAAGCTAGAGGAAACTTCTTCAGCAAAATCACATGGATCTGGTCTCTCTCCAAGCAGTTTCTTAAAAAATTTGGTAGTATATATCTCACGGTTTTCCACCGCATACTCGGGAGCAAGTGGAAATTTAGAACCACACCAGGTTGGGTAAAAAGAACGACTGACTCTGGCAAATCTGAGGAAGCACTGGTTTTTCACTTTCGAGGTACCAGAAGCTCGATGAGGGGAACAGGGTCTCTAGAAGGAACGTTGATAGTCACTTCAGCAGAGGCAGTAGTCGAAGAAGGAATCTTCACGACAGAAAAACCAGAACCGCTGAATATAACATTACAACAAGCAGAGGAAGCAGCTAAGCTTATCGCCATCTCAATGTCATTTACAGGATTGGAATACCTCATAGCCATTGAACTCGCCCCCTCATTAAGATCCCTTTAAGCACTTTATCGTCACCCTTCGAGGCTCGAACAGTTTCCTCTTTTGTCTTACCCAATTTTGCACCCTTCGACGCGACCTTCTTAACCCTTCCACCTTTCTTGGATTTTGAACTCTTCTTATTTTCACTACCATAGACAAACGCCAACGACTCATCTACTCATTGAACTCCTTCCCCTTGTCCTACAGGAAAGGACCTGTATGTCTCAGGAAACAAACAAAGGCAAGTATTTATACTAATATAGTATAAGAGAAGGTGTTTGTTACCTGATCAATAATCCATTCTCTTGTGCGTGCTCGCTTCGGATCTCTCGAAGTATCCTCGTTGGCACTCTTCCTTTTTAGCAACAGTTAGCGAGATAACTCCTTTTCCTCTTCGGAAAAAATGAATAATAAAAATATGCTGGGTTGAGAACTAGTGGCCAACTTCGAACTTATCTCGAGGCCGGAAACGTTCCGAATCTTTCCAGCCGCGAAGAACTGGTCTAGAAAATAGCACAGTCTCTGTGTACCATCCTTCATCAAAGGAATAATCAGGAAAGCTAGGAAGGAGGTTCTCGACGCCATCTCGAGGCTCAAAACTAACCCCCCAATGAGCAGCTTCGACGTCGAGAGTTAATTAAGCTCGATAATGCTTTAAAAAATTGGCAGCACTAAAATAATACTTCGATGTTGAACCTGCGACGAAATATCTTCTGAGTAAGAAACCCTTTTGTTGATTAGCTGAATCGAACTGCATGTCAATTGCATAACCCCTCGAGCTTCCGGCATCGAGCAGACCATCTCGAAAAATAAAGGATTTGGAAATTGGTAAAGTGGAGGTAAAAGCCATGCGAATATCTGATGAGCAGTTATCAACAGTTGATTATCATCACACTTGTATTTCTCAACCAATTCCAGAGTTAGACGTCCGTCGGGAGGATAAACAGAGGTAATCTTAAAGGCGGTAGGATTAAAACCTAGAGAGTTCAGTTTTTTGAATTAAAACATCTATAGAAGAAGAGGAAGTCATTAAAAGGGAAGATTGATGAGAAGGGTTCAATAAAATGCTGCCGGAAACGGAAGATCCAACGGCAGAAACTCAAAAAATTAGTATGAAGAAAAGCAAGAAAAAAACCCACCTTTATGAATCAGTAGGAGAAATAGGACAGTGGGTACCAGGCGATTTTGCAAAACAAATAGGATATGGGGTTAAAGATTAATGTTTTGAGAAGAACAAGGCATGAACAGAGAACAGAGAAAGATAAGATGAAGAGTTCGAAAAACAAGAAAAAGTTTTAGAGGGAGAAAAAATAGGCTTAAATATGAGGAACTGGCGCTGCAGGTGAAACGGTTAAAAGGTGGCTAAAATCTTGGGAACGTGCAGGACGTGTGTCACAGATACGTCATCTCAGGCATAAAGTAAATCACGTGGCACGAAATAGGGCAACGAAGGTGAGTTTCCTTCCCCATCATCTTCGATCCCTGGGAAAGGAAAGAAGCAAACTGTAGAGGATAAAACCATCAAGCCATGTGCCGACATTCTAGAGAAAGAATACAATAGAAGAAGAAACAACTCGAGGCGGAAAAGTCCATCGCTTGAAGCCCTCCTCGAATAGGTTGGTGTCATCGAAGTTGTATTAAGCAGCGAGGATCAGGGAGCAATCGAAGAAATTATTAGAGAGATCAAAGGGTGAAAATCAGCTCTTAGCTCGATGACACATCGAAGAAGCACTGACTTACTCGACAACCTCTGACACCCACGATTGTGTAGTTTTTCTTATTATCTGTCTTCCACCATTGTATCTCATACCATAAAAGGCGAGCTCGAGCTCAGTAGTAGGGGTAGGGTTTTTTGGTAAGACTAGAGACCCTTGGAGAGAGTTTGGGTTAGTGAATAATGTTTAATCTCCTCTGGTATTTAAGATCATAATCCATGTAGAATTAATATCAGAAATATTTATGTTCAATGAAGTATTAGATTTATACTCTTCATCCTTTTGTTATTAGAATTATAATTCTTTTCACTGTCTTTTGGTTATCGAATAGTTCTTAGTAGAACCTCGATAAATGGTTTTGCACTATAACAACACCCTAACCTTCCTACTTTCAGCTTTATCTATTGGATGTTGGGTATAAGATCTCAAGTCAGATTTTATACCAACACAATAATCTTCAACCAATCTTAGTAGATCACTTGTCTCATTATTAATATCTTTTAAGTTAATGTGAAATGTTATTGATGAGTTGTAGTCCAAGATGCTTGAATTAATCCGTATGTTTCAACAAGTTGCTCGACAACAAGGTCCCACTCTCCTTGACGAGAGTGCTTCTAAGTTTATTACAAAACTTAGGAAGGTTGTTGCCCATCCTGCAGCGAAATACTATTAATCACTCATATTGAACCATGACCTCGCAGTGGTTGTGGATGATTTATATTCTGTTTTTGCAAGAGAGGAGCGTCGACTTGCAGATGGTAACTAGTCCGTGCGAGGTGTTGTTCTTGACTGTGGTGACACTATTCAGACTTTACAACTGTTTTAAATTTCTCAATTATGATTGTAGAACTTTGCAAATAGATCATTAACTTAGAATCACATGATTGTTACGGGGAAAAAACACTTGACCAGTAAACTTACCAAGAATATGAAACAAGTCAAGTCAATCTCGAGCTTGATAGAATCAATCAGGGCAAATGTGAGTGATGGATTTCAACTTTGAAGGTGATCGAACAATCTTCAACAAATATTGGTAGATATCTTGTCTCATTATTAATATCTTTTAAGTTAATGTTAGATATTATTAGCTCACGTAGCCATTGGGATTGAAGGATCTCAATATGCAAACTTTGTGCTTGTGACCTTAATGTTTGTCCTTGCTTTGAGTAATGAATCTGGATGTGAAAGAGGAAGAGAAAAATCGTCACTCATTCAATAATATTTGTATATTTAGAGGGTCTTTAAACGTTCTTGTCGTTCTCTTTATTGTTACACTATTGCATTTCGAATAAAATAACTAATATGACTAATTAAGTTTTTCATATAAATCTTAATTAAAGATATAACTTATCATATTTCTTTAAAATTTTCTGTTTGGTGAAGGAATTGATCATCTCATAAGTAACTAACTCTTTGCGTTCTTTAATCATATGGCAGAATAATGTCGTTATATGTTTCTCTTCACACTTCCAAAAATATGCTAAATACTTCCTAATGTTAGGATTACAACATCTTTTTTAATATCAAATCAAATAACATATGTGGGATTCAGGTTCTAAGAGATACAAAAGGAATGAGTTAACTTTCAACAGACCAGATATTAACCAAGATGTCAAAAAGAAAAGGTTTGAGACCAATATGAAGGAACACTAAACCATAAACCATGGTATACAAGATAAAGACAAATATGAAATTGAAGGAATAAATATCTAGAACGAAGAAAATTTAAGAGAAGTCCTCCTCCGTATCCGCGGGCGTTCGTCAAATTGACGACTAAGTACCGAGTCTATAACCACTCTGGTGGTTGGTTGGTACATCATAACACATTGACACTAGATCGTGTGAGCAGTCATGTGACTCCAAATACACTGACATTAATTTTTCGAACTCGCCAAGGTGGTCACGAGTTCGCCATCACTAATGTGTATTGTCCTTGTAGGCAAGGACAAGAAGACTTT
>JAJJMA010214612.1:0-16396 GCA_023529015.1 Papaver nudicaule | reverse complement strand
GCCAGTATTTGGTCTCCTGACGCTTTCCATATCTGGCATCACAAATTAAGCATGTCTCACAAGTGGATGAATCAAGGAAAGTGTACCTGTGATTAAGTACTTTCACGAGTAGACGTTGTTGTTTTTACAGGGGACATATTATTGTTTATTTAAGGTATATGTACTTCTCAACTTGAGCCATCTCTGATTTCATTTTTATCTCACGGCTCTAATCTCTCGGAAGACCTCATACGGCATTAAACTATTGTACTTCTAGCTTGAGCATAAAATTTCTGTAGGTATTAGTACATACGTGATTGACTGGGTTGTATCTTTCATAGTATTTCACATTTCTTTGATACGTTTACACTACAATTTATCCAGTATGCGTATTCAACTGACTTCGCCTCATAATCTGTGATGGTGTAGCAAGAGGTGCTGGATTTGGATTTGTTTCCAGGAGAAGTACGAGCATATATACAAGCAGTTGCTGGTGGTTTGGGTATAACAACTAACTTTGGTGCAGAGATCATGGCAGTCCTATGCAGGTGAATGTGCTGCAACTAATAATATTCTCATGCATGCATTCAATCAGATTCAAGCAGCAATTAAGTTTGGGAAAGTACCTTGGTTTGCCCTGTATAGATGGTGTAAGATTAAGTCGAATCTAATTGAGATTGGTTTGCTGCACAATTATAGAGATTAACAAGCTAGCAAAGAAGAGTTGTAGATGGTAGTCTTGATAGGGATGAGGTTGTCCTCAAACTAGCGAATGGTGTTTTAGAGCGAATGGTGTTTTTGAGCTTGGACGGCATCCGTATTTTGGAGAGTCAAAGAGTGGCTGGGATTCGATCTATCAATTTGCCCAAGAAAAATGAATGGGTGGGTGTTACAACTCATCTCACTTCCCATTAAATTCAAAACGGTTACCTTATAAATTTAAACCTAAAATCAATGTGAAAAATAAATCTCCCAGCGTTATCCCATGTTACTACCCTAAATCTCATTTTTCTCATTCAAAGCGGGATACCACAGGCGTTTCTTTTCTCCTTGGCATTATTCTGGCCATTTTAATTCTTTCCTCCTTTCGCTTCAGATTTAAGGTGTTCGGACCTTCCAAGTTGAAAATCTACTCTCATGGCTGCTTTTACCCAGCAGCTATTAAGGTCGTCCAGATGGGAAGATTTTCCTTTTCTTTATTTTTTTCCTTTCAGTTTCAGTTTCACATCTCTTAATCGAGATTCGAGATAGATGGTCGAAGTTTGATTGTATTGAATGTTTGGGTTGTTTTGTTTGAGATCGGTTTTCATCTTTGCAGTTATCAAATATGATTATTAGGGTTTCTGTTTATGGTATACATTGTACCATCTATCATTACTTCTAGGGTGTGGAATTATAAAAATGATGAATTTAGATTTTCGTTTGTTAGTTCTTCATCATTTGTTTTTTCATCTGGATCTCATTTGAACTGTAACAATAAAATTTGACAACCAGTAGAAAAAGTATTACCATCCATGCCAACAAGTAAGGCCTTCTTTTGCACACTAACTGTCTTCTGGTCATCCTCACAGGAACATCTGCAGACGACGGAGTTAAAGATAACCGTGAATTATGGTGTTAAGTATTCTGGCCTGGCCGACTGATGCCGTGATTTCTAATGGCTGCTCAAATTTGTATCCCAAGAAAAGCCATATTGGTAAGTTGCACTTTATTGGGAGTTTCTCTTTTGCTTAATAATTTTAGTAAGAATTTTAAGATTTTCTTCCTTGGTAAATTAGTTTGTATTTGTTAGTTGGTAGAGCTTTTCATACTTGGGGTAGTTGGTGATAAATTCCAATATTTTTGATTCAGCATCCCTTGGTTGGTTAATTCGTTACTTTAGTACACAAATTGGTAATTTGGTTAATTTGTTACTTTGGAGCTTTTCTTTCTTTCGCTTTCAGTTATATACCAATTCAAGATTTTGAATCCCTTATGTAGGCAGGTTCGAAAACATTGGAGCTTATCTTGAATAAGATATTGCATTTACTCGATTTCACAGTTATATACTTAGCACGTTAACTGCATTCATTTACCATGTCAGCCATTGGACCTCTCTTATCTTGCTCAGCTTGAAAAGATACAAATTACAGGTTGATCTTCAATGGTATTCACAAGTTCTGTTGCGGAGTGTCATTTGCCTTTGCCATTCCTATTCACAAGGTCATGGGAAAGAGGGTATGCTTCAGGAAACATGTTAAACAATTGGTATGCATCTGTGTAAGGTTGCATCTAAAATTGCCTTTTTGTTTTTTATTGATACCATTCATTACTTCATAAGTTTCATATCCATCGCAGTTGATTTTATCATTTTGAGAATCGGTCTAATTAAACCATCCAAATTTTTTATTTGCGTCTTTCGTTTGTTTTGTTATCCTAAAACCAGTCAATAAGATGAGTAATAGAAATATATCTATGTTCAATTTCCAAATTCTATTGTTTTCTTTTTGGTGTAACTGACGCAATTTAGGAGCCTCAAACTAAGGGGTTGATGAAGAAGAAAAAACATAGCCTTTTCATGTTTTCTCTTAAATGAGCGTTTATGGCAGCCTCTATTTGTCAGCAATAGAAGTCTATATCTAGAAAATCTACCAACTCATTTGCTGCAAGGGCTGAGAAGATCTACCAATTTATTTGCTGCAAGGGCTAAATATCTTTTATGTCAAAACAGTAACCTATCGTTCATATTCGTTAATTTTTATTCTATTTTTATGTGCAGGGTTGAGTAGATACGAAAGAGAGCATGGTAAAAAAAAGCACCAATTCATGGATAAAGTAGAGAGCTTGCTATCGTTGACGAACGCGTTGGTAAAGCTTTTTTAGACTCTCCCCGTCCCTAAATAATATGCTCACTTCTTTAAGATTCACTACATATTATTGCAGGGTATGATGGCTTTAAGAATACTTAACGATATTTAATTCACATTTCATATCATTCAATAGTTTCTGTAAGCTATAGAATTCAGAATATTTTAATTGTGGCGTTATTTGGTGCTTCCTCAGGTTAACCAGTTTATGTCGCTTGCGATAGTTATGCTGTTGAAGGATACTTGCGATAGATATGCTGATCAAAGTCATTGATTATGAATCTTTCCATTGTGTACTGTTGAAGGACGCTTAAGATGGATATGCTGATCAAAGTCGTTGATTGTGAATCCTTCCAATGTAACTACTGAAGGAGGTTGGATAGTTACAAAGGTGCTTGATCGATATGTAAGTGTTCTTTGTTCTTATTTTACAGAGGGACAACTAAGTAATTTTTTCATTGAGAGTAAGTGTAGCAAGTTTAAGTTCATGAACAATCATATTTTTTTAAATGAAATGTACAACTTTATAATGCAAAATACATGCGTAAATTACAGGATTAAACAATTTAGCTAAAGTACTAGTCTGTAGTATAAACATATATGCCCGCAGTACTAATAACACCAAGGATCTTACAAGGTAAATGAAAAGTTTGGCAGAGGTTACAAAATAAAGTTCAGGGTACACTGTGCCATGTGGCTGAACAAATTGGGCTGGTTCAAACACCCATGTAATCGCAGTGCCTTTTACCTATATGTAAGCCATTTTAATTTTCTAACGAAATAGTTCAATATGCGTCGGACAATACAGCATGTTCGGTGCACTCCCAGTATTGTTGGACTCCAAAAAAATTTTACACATCTTTTTTTTTTTTTTTTTTACACATCTATGATTTCACTTTTTCTACGTATTGTTGTGCTATGTTCTTAACTAAGTTTTCCTTTTAGATGTTTTATTGTTCCCTGGCATTCTTTGTTTGAAGTCTCCAAGTGAAATCTTTCTGGGCCTTCGATGAAAATATGAGTTTCAACTTCTCCAGCACATCTCTTCAGTCCAATGTTTTAGTATTTATAAACATCCCCTGGATCACTGCTACATTTTACTACGGTACAGTATTTCTCAATTTAATTAGATTATATTATACCGAGTCCAGGTTGTTGGTTTTATAAGTGATATAAGTAGCTACTTATTTCAAACATAGAACTCCCAATCAGCAAAAGAGTACATACAAGTGAACATGCTGATTTTTTATTCAAACATCTCGATCTAAAGGAGTAAGAAGGATTACATGTACAACTAGAGTTTGCAAGAAACTTAACGAGATTGGGGGTGATAAAGGTGAGGGTGATATGCACAAGGACTATGGCGGTAATTGTTTTATATAATAAAAGATTTGATTAGCATGTTAGAAAAGTAAATGATTTTTTTTTATTTGTTTATTTTGTTTATTTTTTTATTTTTATTTTTTTTTTGTAAGGGAAAAAATAAAAGAAGTTGGTAGGAAAGTAAGATCCTGAAACAGCTTGACGGGGAAAAAAATAGGGGATATTACAAGGTGGTCATAGTATTGTGGCCCGATTTACAAGATGGTCACCGTGTTACAATCTTTTTACAAAATGGTCATACTGGCGTTAACTTTAGAGTTATTTCACTATTCATAGTTTTTTAATCAGTGTTATTACCTAACTGTCCCTTAGGTGATGGTGGTGGTGAAGGGTGGGTTTATGGTTAGGTGGGGATGGTCCAGTTTCAGGTGGTGGGGGTTCAGGGTTAAAGTAGTGGGGTTCAGGTTGTGGCTTCAGGATTCAGGTGGTGGTGGTAGGGTTTCAGGTGGTGGTGGTGGGGTTTCAGGTGGTGGAGGGTTCGGGTGGAGGTGGTTCAGGTTTAGGTAGTGATGGTGAGAGTTCAGGTGATGGTGGTGGTGGTTGTGGGGTATATAGGAGGAAGGGAGGGGTAATACGGTAAACATTTAACACCGTTTTTGGCTTTGATTAACTCGAATGGGATTGTGACTGTTTTGTAAAGCTTAATTTTGAGCATGATAATTTTGTAAACGTGTTTCAAAATGTATGGCCAAATAGTTATTGCCAAAAAAAAAAAACCTGAAACGGCTGAATAACGATTATAAAGCATGTTCTAAAGTAGTATGTGGTGGTATCATCTCATTCTCACATCATCCAACCCAAAATCAAAAATATTTGAGAAGCAGTGGTCAGCTATGAATGTTGTTGCAATACTCGGCAGGGAGTACATCAAACACCCAGTAACAATCGGAGGTAAATCATGAAGACTTCGATTGCTACATTTTATCCTTAGTGTGTAGAGATTTGCGAAAATTTCCATTACCGCATTTTAACATTGATTTAACAATGTAGGAAACAAATTTGGGCAATCTCAATTAAGCATATTAAGGCCTCCCCTTTAGTTAACTCGAGCGACCAATTTACAATGGAATGTAAAATGGATAAATGGGTGTGAGTTAAATTGATCCAACCAACAATAATATAAATCATATCATCAAAAAGTAAACGCGCCAAAGCCCGTGCCCACGGCACGGGTCGAACCCTAGTCTACCATATATTTCCAGATAATTATGCTTTCCATTGTTAGCCGCTGAAGGGAAGATTCTAAAACTGCATACACAAATGCCAAACATTCATCGTATTGGACCTTGATGGACCTAGGTCAAAAAAGTGGTACCACAACTAAATTCATACCCATGATTAATTTATAATAAATTGACTTAGAGCAAGGGCTATGGGACTTTCAAAATGAAAGAGCTACTCTTTCAAAACGAAAGAGTATGATCAAATGAGCAAATTTGATTCCACTATGGGTAGAGAATAGACCCCTTTCATCTACTTTTCCCCTAAAATCTATCAGGTATTCTTTCATATGAAAGAGTGGGTGAAATAGTACCCTAAGCGGCCAAAGTTTAGCCTCCAAAAAAAAAAAACATAAAACAGCCAAACATTAACCGTTTCAAGTGAAAAGTGGGTCCCATTTCCTTTTAAAAATAAAACTTAATCGTTTTTTGTTTTTCTTAAATTTAAAACGCGGGTCCCATTGTCATTTATATCAATTATTAATTGTTTTTTCTAATTTTCAACCTAAATTACGGCTGAAATCTAGTCTTTCATAAATAAAAAATTAATAAAATAATAAAGCGGCTAAAGTTTAGCCGTTTTGTGTGTTTTTTTTTTAAAAACGGCTGAACTGTAGCCGCTTAGGTCTTTTTTATTTGCTCTCCACGGTCAATTTTTCCCTCTTTCACTTAGTCCCTCTACCAAAATGAAAGTGATAGAGTGCAAAAGCACTCTACCCATAGCCCTTGCTCTTAGAGAAAGGGGAACATAGGATAAGGCAATACACCAAATGAGGTCTCTTTCTAACGGTAAGCATGGTCTTAAATGTACAACCGCAACCGCCGAGAGACTACATGTACTCTAAAGATGAGTTGCAAAAAAAAAGACTGAATTAGACATATCACCACCGAAACACCTCACAGGATTCAGCTAACAAAGGCTCGTCCGGCTCGAATGTTTAGCAACTCCGTAATATTGCCGCTGAATAAGCCCAAATAAAGTAGACCATGCAACAACACCATCCTCCCCTCGCACCAAAAAAGGCAAAAACTAACACCGCTGCATGGCTTACTCCAAGTGAATGAAAATCCAATGGCCTACATCAACGTGACATAAATAGCTTGCCTTCTTCTCTGCTGGATTGTGGCATCACCTGTTTGGTATCTGTAGGTGTAAAGAGGCAAGCAAATTAACACTGTGACATAACAAAGTGAACATCAGACGGCGGAAAGAAGCAATCGCTAAAAAACACAACGGAGTAATTGTGATTCCGACCCTGATGATAATCTTCTTCAAGACCGTTCATCTAAACGTACTATGCACGCAAACGACACTGGCCGAAACATCCAGTCCAGTGGCCCAATGACCTGCAACTAAGCCACAATGTAATACCCACAATGCAACGGCAATTGCTTTTTCCCAAGGCACCGAGTATCCAAACTAAAAATTCCAAATCCATAAAAGATTCCAAACCAAGCATTGTTGATCCACGAAAATATTACTAATCATCTATGATGCTCACCTATTAAAGACAGTGCTAAGAAATTATACCTATTAAAACACGATGCTCACTGAATTCCGGTGGTTTTCGCTCAATCAAAATTGTACCTAACTGAAACAACGCCGTGGCTGAATGCCCAATGGCCTAACTGGAAGTGCAGCTAAAATTCATATGCAGGATTTGTAATCGTACTCTTAAGAATCAGATAGAACAGTACAATCAATAAGAAACGGAGAAACATAATATAGGGCCGCATACCGAATGAAGTTTCTCCCCAGCAGCCAGCATTTCCTTAATTGTAGGGCCGCAACACTGAAACCCCAAATGGATCAAAAGCCTTCAAAATTATATAATTGCCAAACCTCTAAGAGAAACTACATGTACGCACATGAGAATCAAATTACACACACCCACACCAAAACCTTACAGATTGCAATTGACAAAGCCACGTAAAACACTTGGGTGACTCGAGTACTTAGCAACCCACAAAATCTTTCCAATGTTCTGCCAAGAAAACAAAATTGGTCATATATATTCCATTAGTCGTAGAAGCACACAAATGCTAATTTTCAAAGCAATGTGTATGTGTAGCCTGGTATTCATCTATTACGTTACATGTGACTGAAATACAATGCCACCATCTTTTACTAAGCACATATAATAGTAAAAATGTTCTCTAGTATCATTTGGGTTTATGTCATCTGGTAGGCCACGGCTAATCACTCCGACTTCACCTTCACCTCCATCGTCCCCTACCTCTGTAGCATGGAGAGATGAGCACGGGTTAATGCAAATGAGGAGTACTCCAGTGGTCGACACCATCCCATTCTGAGAAATCATACTCTTAAGCTATCAAATGTTGGGCTGGCCACAGCAAGCAACACCAAAGCAACAAAAAAAAAAATGGATCACCCTTACCTCAGTATGAAATCAATATAACTTGTTTTCCTACATTGAGCAAATATGAAGATGGAACGTTTCTAAAATATTAATAGGTGGAGGAAGCTCTCTTAACGTGCTTTTCTATAAACCTTATCTTCGGATGGGGTTGAAAGACGGGCAAATTGACGCATCTACATGTACGATTTATGGATTCAACAGATCCACATCCAAACCAAAGGGAGAAATAGTTCTGCAGGTAGACGCAGGACCTATGAAGACCATGGCAAGATTCAGCGTTGTCGATTCACCCTCACCATATAACGCCATTATGGGAAGACTCTGGGTCCGTCGTCTGAGAGGAACCGCTTCAACGTATCACCAGCACCTAAGATTTCCCACCCCCTATGGGGAAATGGAGATCAAAGGAGACCAGCAGGATGCACGAAGGTGTGATGCTGCCGAAGCCCAATATCACAACGAGGTTCAAGAAGCACTTAAGAAGGATAAGGGGAAGCAAAAGGAAGAGGAAAAGGAAAAGCGGTACGAGGAATACAACGAGCAAATCAAGCCGGCAAAGGCGGCATCATTACTCCCATCTATAATGATGGCATCAACATCAACTGGGGAAAAATAACAATTACAGAACGTCACTCCCATAGGAGCCCTGAAGCAACTATTCTCGTTGTTTTTACCTGCAAAAACAATGTACCGTCTATGGGTACTTTCGTAGTGCTCGGAGATCAAAGTCGAACAAGACAAGCCTAAACCAAGGATGGCCGTTCCCGTCTTGCTTCGGTCACAGAGAGGATAGAGGTTGGTCTAGGGAGGGAAACATCGAAGAAACTTGAGATCAGGTTGAGGATGTGTTTTGGGTGTAAGAGTTCAAGATCTCCGTCGTGAAGTCGACTGGAAATCTCCAAGGCTAGAAACGTGTTTCGATCTCAGGTGTTTTCTCTGAGGCTCTGGTTGTTTCTGTTTTGTGTGTTCTAGATGTTCTGAACGTTCTTAATATTCTTCCCTTGGAAAATAGAGGAAGCCTCTATTTGTAGTTTGAACTCACCCTGATCTCTCGACAGAGAAGGTGGAAGTCGTGGAAGAGTGGAGGAGTGGAGGACATGCGTTGGTTTCCGTAACAGCCTGAGTCGTGTGGAACATGCCCACTCGCGCCATCTTCTCGTAACTGTCCACTATCTTCATCAGTTTCTTTCAACTGCCGTAGACTGCCAGACCAATACCCCTAAAGTTATCCCCCCGTGTGATGTTTTAATGTCTCGAGCGAGTGGTACGCAGATATTGCGTAGTTGAGTTGAGTAGAGTAGAGTCGTACGACTAATCGTCGTGACTAACATGAGCGCAGTGCCTCTGGGACACGAGCATAGGAGTGGCCTTGGCTGTCTGGCCAAGGCCATAAGTGTTGGAATGCGCATTGGCGCTGGTGTGGTGCCATGGCTCTTGGCGCCACGGCCTTGGCCTTTGGCCAAGGCCAACCCGTTGTGGCGCCATGGACTATGGCGCCACGGCCTTGGCTTTTGGCCAAGGCCAAGCTTGGACGCGCTTTGGCGTTGGTAGTGTTAAGGTGGCGCCAAGGCTTATGGCGCCACGACCTTGGCTTCTGGCCAAGGTCCACTTGCTGTGGCGCCATGGCCTCTGGCCAAGGCCAGCCTGTTGACGGCTATGCTTCTCGTTATGGCCTTGGCCTTTGGCCAGACTAAGTAGGTTTATGGCGTTTTACGCCATGGCCTTGGCCTCTTGGCCAAGGCTGATTTTCGTGGATCCATGGTGACTTCATGGTTTGTGGTGCCATGCTATGTGGCGTTTATGGCTTTGGCATCTGGCCAAGGTCGACTTTGGGCAGCCTGTGCCTTAGTCGTGGTGTGAGTGTTTATGCTACAACACACTTGAGGTCATGGCGTGTTTATCCATGGCATGCTAGACCATCCTGAACTTGGGATTAGGTTCGCTTAGGCCTGTTTAGGCTGGTGTATGCTTCTCAGAGAGCTCCGGACCGGCCTGGGGCTTCAATATTTCCGAGGTTTGCACCAAGACTCGTATGTTGAGTCGTATTTAAGAGGAAATCCATGAGAATGCGTCTCTGTTGATTCTTCACCGTGTACCATTAAGTGGCCTGACTCTGGGCAAATCAATGGGTTTAATATGTTGGTGAGATCATTAGTACTGCTCTATGATATTACCCTCCCCACCGGAGTTATAAGAGAGAGCTCATAGAGAGTTTATTCGGCTCATGGAATGGGTTGCACTCTGAGCTATAGAGATGTGCCTGAATAGGCGATTGCCCTTAATAAGGCGTGGTTTCGAGAGTGTTTTTACAATCTTGTCCCTCTCTCATTTTTCACCATCTACAGAAAGTCCCCTGGTTAGTGTGGAACAGTAATGTTTCATACTAAGCATTCGGATGGTGATGGCAACCTCAATCATTCCGAAGTTTCCTATTCAACACTAGCACAGGGTCTCATGGAATAGACTAATAGTAAATTCATATGTACGTACATACACGTTGCTAAACGAGGGATTTCTGGTTAGCGGGGTGACAATGATCCCGAGGCTCGGGCCGTTCTAGATGTAGCCTAGACAGGCCTCGCAGGCCTATCCTCTGGTCGATACTCGGCTCAACTTGACTAAGGAGCTCTTAGGATTTCTAAACCCATATGGATGCGAGATCACACTTTCGTGTTGTCGCTGGTGTTATTCATTCAAAGTTATTCGTGGCGCCACCTGTTTCATTGGCCACGACCTTTGTGGCGCCACAAGCTCTTGCGGTGTCGTGACTTTTCTAGAGAAGGGGACACTACGCTTAGTGAGGTCCCCAGTGTCATGCATGTGAATACATACATAGGCTAGGTCTTAGCCAAGAAAATGAATAGAAATGAGAGGTTTTACCCGTTTTAGCGGAGAACTTTCCCTCCTTATTGTCATGATCAAGTCCTTGTTTCTCCTTGATCATCTCCACCTGGAGAATGGTTATGCAATTAGCCAATTTCCTGAGCAGCGCCTTTGGTGCAAGCTTGGGTGGTGTACTTTCCAGCAGGGCGCGTTCATTGCGGGGGAGTCGATCGTGTTCTTTTTCCTTGGTGTGGATCTGAGCGCCTTCCGTTTTTGGTGTAGAGCATGTGCCGTCCCGTCTCGGTATCCCCTCTTGCCGTCTTTAATGTGTAGTGAAGTTCCAGGAGGATATCAGCGCTTATGAGGTATTCCTCCATGAGATGTGGCGCCATGAGGTGTGGCTCCATGATATGTGGCGCCCCGGGGTGTGGCTCCATGGTCTTGGTAGCGTCGTGAATGTTGGTGCTACGAGCTTTGCACCATAGTCTATTCGTTGTAAACTCCGACAGTTCGCGTCTTGCGCGTCTCCTGATGTTTGCGCCATATATCTTGATTAACTGGTTGTATCACCACGAAATTTTTACACGTGGTAGTAGACATCCAGGGAAGTGTTGTGTCCAAAAATCTCTTCGAGGCTCCTCGTATATTTTCCGCAGTACTCGGCGTGGTCTTGCACATGATTCCTGATTGCGCGTCTCGCGTGTGCCGTAGTGTTTGTATCGTATCTCCCAATCCCCTTGGTGGATTGGTACGAAATTTTAGTATGTGTTGGGAGACATACAAAGAAAGATTGTGTCCGAAAATCTTTCCAAAATCCCTTGTGGATTTGTCAAACCGGTGGTTTCTTCGCGACGGAAGTTGCTGGCGCAGGAAATTCTGACAGCTCTTCTTTTCTCCAATGTTCACGCCATATTTCTCAAACCACATGGAGTTATTGTATGAAATTTTACCACAAAGTTATAGACATTAAAATGGAGTTTGTATATAAATTTTACCCAAGGACTCCTCACGAGCTCTCCGCAGCAACTGTTTTGGTTTCGTATGTAAGTTCTGTCCACTTGCTTCGGTGCGCTGTAATGTTGGCGCCATATCTCTTGATCCACGGATTGGATCGCCACGAAAATTTTACACATAACATAATACATCTAAAGGAAGACGTTGTCTAAAATTCACCTTCAGATCTCTTACTGATCTTCCGCGTTTCCCGTTTTCGTGAAGGTTGTCGTACAGCGAATTTGGTACGTAGTCGTGAGCACGCCTTTGTTTGTCTCCAGAGTAGGTTTGCTCCATGGAGACCCAAAATAAGATAATTTCTCCACAATATGGTTTACCGTACTTGGGTGGTAGCTCTAACGCTGAGGTTGTGGGCGATAGTGTTGATTAGAGTTCTTCCCTTGAGTCTCCCTTCCTTCGAGAGATATGTAGCGGGTAGTTCCATGCTGTATGGACATCTCTGGTCGAGTAGGCTCTTCCCATGATGATGAAGCGCTTTGGCAGAGACAAGGGAGCATCTGTTGTACTTCACGTTTCCCTTTGGGTCGTGGCAGCCGGTATTGCTATCGGTACTTGGTGGAGTGAAGAGCGGCGGTGGCGAGGAGTCCCCAGCTATGTTTTCTGATATCTTATCAGCACCTCTTGTTGAGTTCGCCTTCCCTCGTGCAGACACATGTGTATTTGGCCTTTCGAAGACGAGGAGGCAGAGTATTCTCTCTAGTTGTTGAGACTCATTGGGCGGGGTAATCCGGTTGCTCCTTCCTTATTCAGGCGTCTAATAGCTCCAGTACTTCGTCGAAGATGATGAGTCTGGGAATCCTGTATAGGCTTCAGTCCTCGTACTCCTCGCGGTTGTTGTTGCAGATCTGCATCTTGTGGTTGGGTCACATTCTTGCTTGGGACCCTTTGAGTTGTATTGTGTTGATGCCCTATCGTCTGGTTGACGACGGGTCTCCTGTTATCACGAGCTTCTTCAATCCTTACATCTTGGATCTTTTCCTATCAAGACAGGGACAGCTGTGGTTGATCGTCTTGCGGCTTTGGAAGTTTGAAGTCTGAACTTCCTTCAATGAGGAGCATCCCATGAGAGAGGGTTCTTTTGGATAGGGAGGCTGGTGTGGACGAGATAGATATGCGCCTCCTCCTCTTGGTTCTCCAGGGGGTTTCTCTCGATCGAATAGCAGAGTTGGGTTGTTGGACATGCTTGTGTTCAGGTTTGTCTTGGAAGTCCAAACCCTGGAGTTCCTGGCTGGCTGCAGTGGTAACTCTGGAAGCCCCCATGTCTCGTCGTCATTCTATTAGTGATGATGGAGTTGTCCGTCCCTTCGGTGTTTGTTGGTAAGTCTTGTGTTGCCATGGGTGCTATGATCTTGATTTACCCCTTTTCAATAGTTTCGGCGCCGTGGCTTGTGTTGTGATCTTCTTCGACCCATATTGTCACCTGAAGTCTTCGAAGTGAGCTCGAAGTCGTATGCTCCGGGTGTGTCGCCACTGTAGTTGGACTCTTCCTCTTATTCCCTTCGAGATGGTACTCACGGAAGGTAAGTTGTTGTTGTACGGCTCGTTGATGAGGTTGGCGTCGTCGTCGGCATCACAAGCCTCTTCGCTTCCTAGGGGTTTGGCCCTCTCCGGTAGCGCTGGTGCAGGCGAGGCAAGTCTTTTGCAGTTTTAGGGAGGGCTCAGTAGACAAGGATCATTTCGCAGAGCTCCAATGTTGGGTAAAGTTGTCGTACTAAATGCAGGCTCTGCCAGTGGGGCTCCGGGAATTTCTGAGTCTCGGTACTCGGTGGTGTCGATGCTCTCCCCTTGGGGAAGGGGGGCCCTTTACACCTGTGTGGGCACGTTAGTCAGTGCTGGTGAACTGGCGTCGTCTCCTCCTCTGGGTTCTGGAGTGGTCTCTTCAAATCGTCTTTTGCGGCATATCCGAGTTGTGGCTCTCTCCATGTTGAGGTTCTCCTTGAGTAGAGATCATCTCGTCATCCTAGACGGGGATCGCTGCGGTGTTCGTATTAGTAGCAGATCTGGGAGTTCCTTTAGCTTGTGAACTTGTTGACGGTTTCGTGGTTAGAGTTTTGAGATGAGCCGAGACTTCAACTTGGGTCTTGATCCGTCTTTCCGTAAGATCGTCTCGACACTTGGCTAGTTCCTCCGAGGTTGGCGTCCTTGGCACTTCCTCTTCCTTTAGGGTGGTAGCATATGTAACTACGTTCTCCCCCGCCTTTCGTTTGAGGTTGAACAGTTCTGCCTATTCTTTGAAGTCTGGGATGGTCTCTAAGACTTCGGGTGGTATGTCGTAGGGGATGATTTCACCTTCTCCTCGAAGCTTGTCACGTACAATTATACACTCCGGAAGGGCTTTGATGGAGATTCTTATGGCTGTGCCGATGTTTACTGCCGGTTTTCCAGGGTTTTTCTCTCGAGTAGCTTTCCTCGTGGTGAGTCTCCAGTGACTCGGTGAATGTGGGCTATCAAATAAGAGTGGGGTGGACGAAGTACCTTCTTGATTGAGGGGGTCCTCATCGACTCCCCTAGGTTCTGTAGGCGCGACTACTGCCTTGCTGCTCTTTTGTACAAAACGCTCCATGAACTCCAGAGGGAGCGTCTCCTGGTTGTTGTAGATCCATGGGCGTCCCAGCATCATGTCACTTTCGAGGACTCCCTTAACAATGTGAAACTCCGCTATGGTTGGGATCGTGGCGATTTCGACGGGAAGGTCGATCCACCCGTAAGTGCGTACTTCGACCCCGTCAGGACCTTTGATGATGGCAGGGGCATGGATGGCTCTGCCGCAAGGGATGTTAGCGTCTCTGAGAGTCTTGGCTGAGATGATGTTCACTGGGGATCCCGGGTCGATGAGTGTCTTCGAGAATTCAGCATGAGACATGCGGGTGGTTGTGAGAAGTCCCCAGCTTTGTCTTTCTGTTGGATGCCCTTGCTTGGACATTGTATGCTCATTGACTTCCTTGAAGGGTAAGAGTTTTCCTGATACTACCGTGTTGAGTGCTGTGAACATGTCTTTTCGCTGTGGTTTCGAGAGACAGAAAGTCTCGCATTATCTCCTCCACTCTCTCGTTCACCGGCTCCCCAGGGAAGGTGAATGCTCGAACGGATAGGGGATCTTGATACACTCCTTCGTTTCGTAGGCGCAATTCCCCGGACTCCTCCTTGGCTTGGAAGATCTCGGGCTTGCTACCTCTTCGGTTGTAGGAGGGCGTTGAGTCGAAGGGAGTCCGATTACCCCGTCCTGGATCCGAGTGTTTAGCAACTCTAGTACGTCCTCCATGGGAAACGGGTAGTCTGGTATCTCTGAACTGGCTTTCTGCCTCCGTATCTCCGGTTGATGTGGTCCTCCTTGGTTCATGTTCTTGTTTGGGGGCCCCGGAGCTGAATTAGTGCATTTTGGATGTGTACCTTCCGTGGCAGGGCCTTTCCTCCGTACTTCGCGCGGGTACGGTGGTCGGTGTGGATAGGTAGCGCCACCCCTATTTCTCGATTTCGTAGTATCTTTTCCAAGTTGCTTGCCGTGAGGTCGTTTGGTGGATCAAATCCTTCTTGTCGTTGTTGCAAGTCCCCTTCCGGTATCGCGCTTCGCGCCGTTGGGTCTTGCGCTTGGCGTTCAGCGAGGTATTCTCCCGCTTTTCTCTTCCTGTCGTTGTGCAAGCTTCTATTGTTTTCTTCAGTGAGTTCTCCACGCTTTAGTAGTTGGGTCTTCTCCCTCAGCGTGGGTATTATAGAGGTGGACCTCGCTGCTGCCTCCTAGATTTCGGCGAGAGTCATTGGTAAGCCCCTCCGATAAGAGACTTTGGGAACTCGTTAAGCCTCAAGGCATGACTGTATCCGTATTCCCCCCCCAGAGATTCCAGGAAACGTGAGACGTGTTCTCGTGCATGACCGGTTCCATCGTACCTGGGGAAAGAAGAGGTGGTGTAGGCTCGAGGGGCTCCTCGGGTCGGTTGGTTGTCGCTCTTGCGGTGTGCGGCCATAGGCGATTCGTCCCTCGTTCGAGTGATGGTTCTTTCCAACAAAGCGGGTGCAGTGGTGACGGACCTCTTCGCAGCTTCATGGAGTTCAGAGAAGGTCTGGAAGTGGAGGTTCTCCAAGAGGGCTCGGTATACGGGAATCGTTCCGTTGATGCAAAGCTCCACTAACTGCTGCTCCGTTATTGGGGTGTTGGGTATAGCCGAGATGATAGGTGTTGAAGGGGAAGTTTCTTGGGTAACGGGTGCGTTGAGTGTATTGCTGGATGTAAGTGGGTTGGTAGGTGCTGCGTTAGAGGCTACAACACCGTCAGTTGAAGAGTTGGGGTTTTTGGTATCTGATCCCAACCTTAGTTCAACCATCTTTGAGCAAGTTTCTCTGGAACCGAGCGAATGATCTCCCACTGTGGTCGCCAACTGTTTTTACCTGCAAAAACAATGTACCGTCTCTGGGTACTTTCGTAGTGCTCGGAGATCAAAGTCGAACAAGACAAGCCTAAACCAAGGATGGTCGTTCCCGTCTTGCTTCGGTCACAGAGAGGATAGAGGTTGGTCTAGGGAGGGAAACATCGAAGAAACTTGAGATCAGGTTGAGGATGTGTTTTGGGTGTAAGAGTTCAAGATCTCCGCCGTGAAGTCGACTGGAAATATCCAAGGCTAGAAACGTGTTTCGATTCTCAGGTGTTTTCTCTGAGGCTCTGGTTGTTTCTGTTTTGTGTGTTCTAGATGTTCTGAACGTTCTTAATGTTCTTCCCTTGGAAAATAGAGGAAGCCTCTATTTATAGTTTGAACTC
>JAJJMA010214589.1:0-13025 GCA_023529015.1 Papaver nudicaule | reverse complement strand
CTAAAAACCAAACCCATCAACTAAATTGGAACGGAGGGAGTATTAGGGAAGACTAACAGCCCACTTTCTCATCCCATCGTTCTAGCAACGTTCACACGACTTAGTTTCTTTCGTGTTGAGTGATTGAGCCGTTGCAATCACGCATGCCGTAGACCGCCAAACCAAAAGCCTAAAGAATATCCCCCCGTGTAACTTACTTGATTCTCGTAAGATTTGTTTAAGTGTTGAATACTTGTTAAGTCAAAGCTGACTAAGTGCAAGTCGTACCATTTACTGGTAAGCTTAGGACTTTGCATATAAATAGAGAATTAAGCGATAAGCTTGTGTATCCCTTTTAGGCTTGGTCTAAGGATTGAGCCGGGCAATCGCCATTTAAACCAATGAGAATAGTCTAAGGATTGAGCTATGCAACCGCCATTTAGACTGAGGGGATTTCAGCAACCCTGTGTGGCAATAGTCAAGTAAATACGACTCTTTATATGCCATAAATCTGAGAAATTGGCTTGTGCACCAATTCCCTGAGTAATGGAGACATATGAATGTCTAAAATAATATAAGTCATAGCCATGAGCCATGATTAAGAAATGTAACATTGATTATAAGAAAAGTCAGGTTATGCTAACACAGCGTAGCCACAACCAAAAATGCATGAGCATTGCCAATTCAAGACCTAAAGATAGGATACATGAATGATAATAAGCTATATTGCATAGCATAATAATCTTAGTAGGAAGTCTACTATAGGATGTATAGGGATGAACCATAGTGTTAGGTCATATTCAGATTTCTAGACAGTTTGCACGTCACTTACTCTAAAAATTGCCCAGGCCAGCCTATATTTCTAAAAATTATGAAATTTTAGTATGTCATTGGAAACTCTCAGATGAACAACTTTCATGAAGGAAGTTTCTCCTGAATCCTTACAGATTAGACCGTATCAATCGCTCTTTGAAGTAATTTGTAATCTGTTAGATTTCCGAATTTGATTAGGAAACCACAACATTATGGAATGTATAATCAATTAGGACTTAGAATGGTAAAGAGGGACCTATAATATAAGTAGAGATGACTTAGGATTAAGAAGAGGGACCCTCAAACTATAGCCGTGTGATAAAAGTGAGCCATAGTAGTGTTTTATGGACAACCTATAAAAGTGGGGTCGTGGCATGAGCTACGACCAAGCAATAAAAGTGGGGTCAAGCAAGAGTTGTGACCAAGTAATAAAAGTGGGGCCGTGGCAAGAGCCACGGCCAATTGATGAAAGTGGGGCCGTGACAAGAGTCACGGCCAAGAGGGAAAAGTGGGGTCGTGACAAGAGTCACGGCCAATTAAGCCACAAAAGTGGGGCCATAGCATGAGCTATGGACGAGTAATACAAGTGGGGTCATAGCATGCGCTATGACCTAGCCATAAAAGTGGGGCAGTGGCATGAGCCACGACCAAGGTAAGAATGTGGGTTCATAGCGAGAGCCACGGCCAGGCCAAAAGTGTGGGACATGGTGCTAACCATGACCAAGATATAAAAGTGGGGCCGTAGCTTAGCCAAGCCAACAATGTGGGACATGGTGCTAGCCATGACCAAGCTATAAAAGTGGGGCCGTAGCCTAAGCTATGGCCAAGCCAACAAAGTGGGACCATGACATTAGGTTATGGCCAACCAAAGAAAGTGGGGCCGCAACCTAAATCACGGCTAAGCAACAAAAGTGGGGTCGTAGCCTAAGCTACGGCCAAACCCAAAATGTGGGGCCGTGGCATGAGACACGGGCAAGACAAAAGACAGGGACGTGAGGAGATAGGATACGTGAGGAGATGGGATGCGTGAGCTAGGATGGGACGGCCATAGGCTAGGGTTGCAGTGTAGGCTAGGGATAGATGGGATGTGGACCATGGCGCTAGGCCATGGTCGTGAAAAACCAAAAATATGGCCATGGTGGCCAATTCTGTTATCCCTAGTGTAAATAAATTCATACCTTGCCTTGAGTCATTCACCTGACGACGCCCAGATGCCAGAGATTTGTGCAAAATTACTCTTGCGACCTCCTTGCCAAAAACCACCATCAACACCAGTAAGCAGCACGGGTTCCGAGTACCAGTCTTCGTCCACTAAATAGTCAGGAAACTTCGGGATTATGTTCACTTTCCCCTTCACGGGTCCGAATCGAACACCCCAGGGGGCAGCTTCGTTATCAAGAGTCAGAAAAGGTTCAAAATGAAGGAAAAAGTTTTCAGCAGTAAAGTAATACTTTGCCACTGAGCTAGCTTCGGAATTATCCTCGGAATGAGAAATCCACTCGTTGATCAGTTGAATCGAGCTACTGGTAAGTTGCATTACCCCTCGAGGGCTAGGCAGAGATCAAAGGATTCTAAGGAGTAAAGGGTTAGATGGTTGATAGAATGGGGGAATCAACCCAGCCAAAATCTGATGGGTCGTAACTAGAAGTCTATCCTCACCATACTGGTATTCCTCGACCAGTTCCGGAGTCATCCAGCCGTTGCGAGTATTAACGGCCTTTATGTCAAAAGAATCGGATTTGAAACCCAAATTCCTCATCTTTGAGATGAGAGCCTCGATTTTAGAAGGAGAAGCCATAAGAAAGAAAAGAAAGTAAGGAGGAGTAAAACAAGAGTATTGCCGACACCAGAAGTTGCAGAGGTGGGGAGATTGAAAGCCTAAATATAACAGAAATAGGAAAAGAATTTCCTTTAGAGGATGATAAGCAAAATAAGGTAAGGGGTAACGAAGAATTTCGCTGAAGGAGCACTTGATCAAGAGATTGATCTTAGGGTTTTCGGAAGGACGAAGAAGCCACAGCCAGAGAATAAGAGTACAAAAAGACTAACGTTTTTTAGAGGGAGAAAATAAAACTTAAATAGTAGAGGGAAACCGGCGCTACCGGTCGGAAGGTCAAAAGGTAGCTAAAATCTCGGGAACATGCAGAACGTGTCACAGAAACGTAACATCAAGAACGTAGTAAGGCACGTGTCACGAAGAAGATACCGAAGCAAACATTTCCTTCCCGAGCATCTTCGATACTAGGAAATGAAAGCGGCAAACTGTAGGGGCATAAAACTAACAAGACACTCGTCAACCTCTCGATAAAGGAGCGCCCAAAGGGAGGATAAGCTCGAAGCACTAGATGATAACTCGTGACACGACACAAAGGAAAGAAGATGTCGAAAGGACAACAAAGAATCGGATACCTTTGAGGGAGAAAACACCTCGAGATATTGAAGAATCCCGAAATAACAGTTTGCGTTGAGGATAAAGTTCCGAGAACGGTAAGATAACTTCGAAGACATTTCGAAGGCCACCGACCTACTCGACAAACTCTGACACCACCACGATTGTGTATTTTTTTTATTAGCTGCAATCCACTTTCAACTCGGCCTATATAAGGCGAGCTCGATCTCCCTTGTAGGGGTTGGAATTTTGGTGAAGTATTAAGGCGTGTGAGTGGGATTAGGTTAGTATCTCCTCGGGTCTTTAAGCACAATTTCCATGTAGTATGTAGCCAGAGAAACACAAGTTTCAATAATACTTAGATCTTCATCTTGTTATTTCGCATACAAATCTATCTCGATATTGTTTATATGAACCTCAAAATCCCTTTTATTATAAGAAGTGCACTTTAAATTATCGTATGCATGTAAATATCTCATGGTTGTTAGGTAAAAATTCTATATGCAGATTTTATACCAACACAAACTTTGTAGTAGGGAAATATGTTTTACGAGAAATCATATCCTACCGGAAAATGGGGAAAATTTGCACCAACATGGGGAGGACTGTACATTGTGCATGACATCGCAGGCAAAGGATCCAACTACTTGAAAAACATGAAAGGAGAACTCTTATGCCATCCTTGGAACTGCAAGTATTTGAAGCCTTACTAACCTTAGTAGGCAGCCACACTGCATGGTTCAACACCTATTCATGTATAAAAATATACGTTCCTACCAATTAAAATAAAAAGAGGTCCTTACCTCAATGACGGTGTCAGCACCAAGAAATACATTCACTGAACTTACTCAGTGTATGTCCTTTACTCAGAACAACTATTATCTGAAGAAGAAATATTGAGACACAGAGTAGACCTCTCACTCTCAGGTCACTAAACTTACTCAGTGTATGTCCTTTATTCAGAAAAACTATTATCTGAATAAGAAATGTTGAGACACATAGTAACCCTCTCACTTTCAGGTCAGTGAACTTACTCAGTGTATGTCCTTTATTTAGAACAACTATTATCTGAATAAGAATATTGAGACACAGAGTAGCCCTCTCACTCTCAGGTCACTGAACTTACTCAGTGTATGTCCGTTATTCATAACAACTATTATCTGAATAAAAAATATTGAGACACAAAGTAGCCCTCTCACTCTCAGGTCACTGAACTTACTCAGTGTATGTCCGTTACTCAGAACAACTATTATCTGAATAAGAAATATTGAGACACATAGTAGCCCTCTCACTCTGAGGTCACTGAACTTACTCAGTGTATGTCCTTTATTCAGAACAACTATTATCTGAATAAGAAATATTGAGACACAGAGTAGCCCTCTCATTCTCAGGTCACTGAACTTACTCAATGTATGTCCGTTATTCAGAACAACTATTATCTTAATAAGAAATATTGAGACACATAGTAGCCCTCTCACTCTCAGGTCACTGAACTTACTCAGTGAATGTCCGTTATTCATAATAACTATTATCTGAATAAGAAATATTGAGACATGGAGTGGTACTCTTACTCTCAAGTTACTAAACTTACATAGTGTATACTATTCATTCAGAAATCGATCATACACACTCAAATTAAGTGAATCTTACTTACTTAAGTAAAATGGTTACCTTATACTTTCAATACGTATAACTTGTAATGAAACATAACCCATTCCTCATTCAAAACTACTGAGAAACCCATCAAATAAGTAAACAAAGTTGTACTATTACAAGAAAAGGAGAACTGATTGATAAAGATTTAAATTAACAAATGATTACATCCCAAGTTAGCCAAAATATGTCATGAAGATAATCAAAGGCAATCAGTTCCATTCACCATACTCCAAAAAGAAAAATAAAGAAGTTAAAACCCTCACTACTGAGGAGAAGCTTTCCTACGAGCAGCCAGCACAGGAGGTAGCACGGGAGCAGGAGGACGCTGCATTTTCTCCTTAGTTTTGGACTCGTCATAAAAAATCACCTCATTAATACTCTTCACATCTCCATGTTAGCACCATATCTAACCTAAGCAATACGATCATTTATGCTAGTATGAAGCTCAGAAAGTTCACTCTTCAATTTTCTACCTCAGTTAAGGCAGCACTAGCACGAGTGATCTCAGCACGAGAGGAGGACTTCCAGAATGAGGTCTCATTCTGTTGCTTAACTAATTCCTTCTGCTTCTGATCAGCTCTTGCACCTGCTTCTTCAAGTTTTCTCTGGAGCTCTGATTTAAAACAAAAGGATAAGCATAATCAAAATGAAAAAAAAAACATATGGAGAGAAAAATAACAAAACAACAAGATTGGGGCACTACTTTAGTGCAGGACAAGAATATCCGTGATACTTGTACTTGCACTGGCCTAAGTCTACCTTCTTCAGGGATTCTTCATATCGTAAACGGTCCACCTCGTTCTCAAAGCTCCCAGCAGATTGTTTCAACTTACATAGATGAGTGTTAGATTCATCCTCGACATTTCTAAGACGCAATATTTCCTTACGAGCACTCTTCAAAGCAGCTGATTGAGCTGTAAGGCTAGATTCAAGATTATCCCGTTCGGATGCCATGGACCGCAAAGAATTCTCTAAAGAAAGGATCCTCCCGGCTGACTCACTCGAATAATTTTTGCACCAGCTAATTTCATTAGATGCATTTATCTTAAAGGCCTCATATTCGTTTTTAAGAGACACTAATTTATCTCTTAATTCACATCACCTGGTGCTTAGCTTGTTTGTGGCCTCCACCTTATGGTTCCACTTAATCATCTCAATTATCTTAAGTTCTAAAGATGACTCATGGGCACGAAGATGTAGGTTTTCAAGGTACAACTTCATAGGATCCGAAGAGATCGACACCAGATAAGGGTTAGTTCAGTAATTAAACAAATAAAGAAAGAAAGAAAAAGGGGGGCCCTTAAAAGGATAAGCACTCACCAGAAACTTGGGATTTAGCAGCACTAGCTTCCTTGCGTTGCTTATTAAGATCATCACGTAATGCCTAACCTCACGCTCTAATTCCTCATTGCTGGGTCCCTCACTATCCTTTAAGGATTTTTGCAATTCAGCAACTCGTTCTTTTTCCACAACTAACTCCTTCTCACACTGCTGATTGCGGGCTTCAAGCATCAATGACTTGCATTGAAATAACTTCCTGAGAAGATAATTGCACTGCTGAGCCTTAGCCATATGCACAATGACCCACAAAGAGTTAGATAATAATCTTTAAAATTCACAAATTAAAATAAAGGAAGAAATTACACTCACCAAAAGGAAGTTATTCTGGGGCAATCCATATGCCTCACCATCAGCAAATTTGAACATTTCATCAATAGTAGAAGGGATGCCCAACTCGAAATTCTGCTTCACATGGTACGAAGGGTTCGCAGTCCAGGACTCGTTGACAGTCTCAAAAGGTGTAACCCGCATACGAGCACGTGTCGCAGCCTCAGTCTCGGCCTCACCAGAAGCACCTGGAGCAGTAAAGGAACGGAAAAATAGCCTTGCTTAAGGCCTCAATGAAAAACCTCATTATCATTAGAATGATCAACCCCTCCAAAATCTAAGGCAATGTTTTTTCCTTTAGCACTACTAGGAGCATGTTCTATCAATTGGAACTGAGTTCCTAAACTATTCCCCCCAGACTTAACAACATTAGTCGGCGTTTCGACGGGCTGACCGTCAGTTTGAGCCTCAGTGTCAAGGGTCTCACTAGAAGATTGACCCACCAGCCGAATGAGTGTTGGAACACGCACCACCAAAACCCCTCCTAAAAGATTACTCAACGTCCACATGAGTAGGAGAAGAAGACTTTACATCCTTTGGGCGCCTTTTTTCAGTGTCTGTATCATCACTCACTTCCTCAACAAAAGGTTTATCAACAAATTGGTCCCCAATCATTTGATCTATGTCCGCACCATCATGAAAAGGAGACTGGATAGGGGACTGCTGCACCTTGGACTCGGACTCACACACTATATCAATATCTCCACCACGGTCTTGGTCTTGGTTATCACCACCACCTTCCTCTTCATCTTGGCCTAGATCCTCAATATTATCTGGATTCTCTTGGTCATCATCTCCTTCGCCCTTGGGCTCATCGTCATCCTCAGGACTATTCGCATCATCATCATTTGTCTTGGAATGTTTGGCCTTTTTAGTAACCAATGAAACAAAGCAGACAAGGCACGCGTTAGGGGAAAAGACAATATATAAACTAAATAAGTTTTAACCAATAACACGTACCCTGGTAGCTTCTGGATCGTCACCTTCTTCTGCCTCACCAACTTCAGAAGTGGTCTCAGCTCCCTCTGATGGTTTCTGCAAGTCAAGATAAAGCTCAGTAAGAAAGGGCATAAAAATTCATGGGGAACTTAAATAAAATTTTAAATGCATATTATAATATATACCTAAGAATAGTCAAAACTAAAACCTTTAAAGGCCCAAGCACAGTTATCCTTGTAACGATCAGGATGACACTCTCTGGGAGGCCCAGTACGGGCCTTATCATTCCATTTCCATCCCCAATCCCAATGACCAATAATATCTACAGGGGTAGCATCCCACTTGTAGTCATGGGTTTTCCTCAGCACATCAGAAGCTGAAAGAGTATTTGGCTCGGCATTGTTCTCAGTACCTGGAATTACACCTCCCTGTAGATGGTGAAAAATGGAGAAGGGATAAAATCGTAAAATCTCCTTATGTTGTGCCTTTCCAAGAAGCGATTGCCTACTCAGGCAGATCTCTATAGCTCTACGAGTTCCCTCTTATAGCCTCCCGGGTGGAGATAATGATATCGTAGTGCAATTGCCTATTCAGGCACATCTCTATAGCTCAGAATGCAACCCGTTCTACGAGATGAATAAACTCTCTATGAGTTCTCTCTTATAACTCCCGGTGGAGACGATGATATCATAGTGCAGTACTGATAATCTCACCAGCACATTAAACCCATTAATCTGCTTCATGTCGACATCGCCTCGAATTCCTCGGCATCAGAACCAGATCTCTCAATGGTACATGGTGAAGAGTTAACATAGACGCATCCTCATGGATTTCCTCTTAAAACAACGACTCAACATTCGAGTCTTAATGAAAACCTCAGGAATATCGAAGTTTTAGGCCTGTCCAGAACTCCCTGAGAAGCACACAACAGCCTAAACAGGCTTAAACAGACCTCATCCCAAACTCAGGATGGTCTAACATACCATGGATAAACACGCCGTGACTTCAAGTATGTTGTAGCGTAAACACGCACACCATAACCAAGGCATAGCCAGCACGTACCAGCTGCAAAAAAGTTGATCTTGGCCAAATGCCAAAGTCATAGCGCCATACAGCATGGCACCATGAACCATGAGCCACCATGAGTTCACGAGAAACTAGCCTCGGCCAAAGGCCAAGGCCGTGGCGCCATGAACCAACCCATGTCCTCCACTCCTCCACTCTTCCACGACTTCCACCTTCTCTGTCGAGAGATCATGGTGAGTTCAAAACTATAAATATAGGCCTCATATATCTTCCAAGGCAGAACATCTTTCCAGAAACAACCAGATATTCAGAACACATGAATAAACCAGAGCCTCAGAAGTAAACACACCTGATCAACCCAACACCCTTCTAGCCTTGGAGATTTCCAGTCACCTTCACGACGGAAATCTTGAACTCTTACACCCAAAACACATCATCAACCTGATCTCAAGTTTCTTCGTTGTTTCCCTCCCTAGATCAACCTCTATCCTCTCTGTGACCGAAGCAAGACGTGAACTGCCATTGACTTGGTTTAGGCTCGTCTTGTTCGACTTTGATCTCGAACACTACGAAAGTACCCAGAGACGGTGCATTGTTTTTCCAGGTAAAAACAGTTGGCGACCACAACGGGAGATCATTCTCTCGGTTCCAGAAAACTTTCTCAAAGATGGTTGAACCTAGGTCGGGATCAAATACCAAAAAACCCCAACTCTTCAACTGATGGTGCTGTAACCTCTAATGCATCACCTACCAACCCACCTGCATCCAGCAATACGTCCAATATACTTGTTACCCAAGATGCTTCCCCCTCAATACCTATCATCTCGGCCATCCCCATCACCCCAGTAACTCCTAATGCTCCAACCCACACCTCTGGCAAGAACCCTTCCTCCACGACTAAGGTCGGCGCTACCGCCGAGAAAGGAAAAGGAGTGTCAGGAGCATTAACTATGGAGGAGTTGGCCAAACATCAAGTTGTCATCGCGGAAAGCCAAGACAAGATGTTCGACACGCAACCAGGGATTCTGGATTGTCTCTAAACTCTAACCTCGAAGGTGTCGAGTTCACCGGTCAAGGGAACCCCTAAGGCAGCCGCTACAGGCGCCTACTCGTCCGTCATCCACATCCGAGGTGATGAAGCACCTCCTGCTCCAGAAGAATCTTGCCAAAGAGAAGGACAACCATCCTGCTACGTCACGGCAGACGACTTGGAAAAGCTACTACGAAATCGAGAAAGAAAGGTGGCGCTACCTATCCACCAACACCGACCACCGTACCCGCACGAAGTACAGAGAAAAGGCCCTGCCACGGAAGTGACGCATCCAAAGCGCACTAATTCAGCTCCGGGGACCCCGAACAAGAACATGAACCAAGGAGGGCCGCAACAACCGGAGATGCGGAGGCAAAAAGCCAGACCAGAGATACCGGACTACCCGTTTCCCATAGAGGAGGTACTAGAGTTGTTGTACACTTGAATCCAGGACGGGGCAATCGAACTCCCTCCGATACGACAACCTCCTACAGCCGAAGAGGTAGCAAGCCCAAGGTGGAGTCCGGGGAATTGCACCTAGGAAACGAAGGAGTATACCAAGATCCTCTACCCGTTCGAGCATTCACCTTCCCTGAGGAACCGGTGAACAAGAGAGTGGAGGAGATAATGTACCAACTATGCGAGACTCTCTGCCTCTCGAAACCACAGCGGAAAGACATGTTCACAGCACTCAACATGGTAGTATCGGGAAAACGCCTACCCTTCAAGGAAGTCAATGAGCAGACAATGTCCAAGCAATGGGAGCCAACAGATGGACAAGGCTGGGGACTCCTCACAACCGCCCGCCTCTCTCATGCTAAACTCTCGAAAGACACTCATCGACTCGGGATCCTCAGTGAACATCATCTCAGCCAAGACTCTCAGAGCCGCTAACATCCCTCGCAGCAGAGCCATCCATGCCCCTACCATCATCAAAGGTCCTGACGGGGTCGAAGTACGCACTTACGGGTGGATCGACCTTCCCGTCAAAATCACCACGATCCCAACCATAGCGGAGTTTCACATTGTTAAGGGAGTCGTCGAGAGCGACATGGTGCTGGGACGCCCATGGATCTACAACAACCAGGAGACACTTCCTTTGGAGTTCATGGAGCGGTTTGTACAAAAGAGCAGCATCGCAAAGGCAGTAGCCACGCCTGCAGAACCCAAGGGAGTCAATAAGGACCCCCTCAACCAAGAAGGTACTTCGTCCACCCCTCTTTTATATGATAGCACACATTCACCGAGTCACTGGGGACTCACCACGAGGAGAGCCACTCGAGAGGAAAACCCGGGAAAACCCGCAAGAGGGGAGCATCGACACCACCGAGTACTGAGACTCAGAAAATTCCCGGAGCCCCCACTGGCAGAGCCTGCACTTAGCACGACAACCTTGCCCGGCATTGGAGCTCTGCAAAATGATCCTTGTCTACTGAGCCCTCCATGAAACTATAAAAGACTTGCCTCGCCTACACCAGCGCTATGGAGAGGGCCAAACCCCTAAGAAGCGAAAAGGCTTGTAATGCCAACGGCGACATCAACATCATCAACGAGCAGTACAACAACAATTTATCCTCCGTGAGTACCATCACCGAAGGGAATTAAAGGAAGAGTCCAGCTACAGAGGTGACACACCCAGAGCATATGACTTCAAGCTCGCCTTGGAAACTTCAGGTGACAGTATGGGTCGAAGCGGATCACAACGCCCCCAAGCTACGACACCACGAGTGATGGCGCCACAAGTCACGGCGCTGCAACTATTAGAAAGGGGTAAATCAAGCTTGTAGTACCCATGGCAACAAAGGACTTACCAACAAACACTGAAGGGACGGACAACTCCATCATCACTATGAGAATGACGACGAGACATGGGGACTTCCAGAGTTACCACTGCAGCCAGCCAGGAACTCCGGGGTTTGGACTCTCGAGACAAACCTGAACACAAGCATGTCCAACAATCCAACTCTGCTACTCGATCGAGAGAAACCCCCTGGAAAACCAATAGGAGGAAGCGCATCTCTATCTCGTCCACACGGACCTCCTTATCCAAAAGACCCCTCTCTCATGGGATGCTCCTCACTGGAGGAAGTTCAGACTTCAAACTGTCGAAGCCGCAAGGTGATCAACCACAAACGTCCCTGTCTTGCTAGAGAAAGATCCAAGCAGTAAGGATTGAAGAAGCTCGTGATAACAAGAGACCTGTTAACAAACCAGATAACAGGGTATTGACACAATACAACTCTAAGGGTCCTGAACAAGAATGTGACTCAAGCACAAGATGCAGATCTGCAACAACAACCGTGGGGAGTACGAGGACTGAAGCCTATACAGGATTCCCAGATTCATCATCTTCGACGAAGTACTGGAGCTATTAGACGTCCAAATAAGGATGGAACAACCGGATTACCCCGACCCGATGATTCTCAACAACTAGAGAGAGCGCTCTGCCTACTCATCTTCGAAAGGCCAATGCACATGTGTCTGCACGAGGAAAGGCGAACCCAATGAGAGACACTGATAAGATATCAGAAAATATAGCTGGGGACTCCTCGCCACCACCGCTCTTCACTCCACCAAGTACCGATAGCAATACCGGCTGCCACGACTCAAAAGGAAACGTGAAGTACAACATATAATCCCTTGTCTCTACCAAAGCGCTTCATCATCATGGAGGAGCCTACTCGACCAGAGATATCCATACATCATGGGACTACCCGCTACAGATCTCTCGAAGGAAGGGATACCCAAGAGAAGAACTCTAATCAACACCGATATCACTACCGACGCCTTTACAGAAGCCTCAAAGCCACCAGGATTCATATCTTCACAGGATCCTCCTGGTAACAACACCATCAAGTCTTCGTCTTTCGAGCAAGCAGTATCATGGTGGTGGCGCTCCTCTCCGCTATCACTAGCAACGAGTCTCCGACATCCTTCGGTGGCAACCCAGATCCAAAAAGATGACAGAGTGGAGTACTCCAAGAGCAAGGACTTCAAAAGATGTGCCAATAGACGGAGAATGGGAAATACTTCCTACGTGTTCACTTAAGGTTCTACCACAACATGCTGGAAGAGACAATCATCTCTACGGAATCAGAGTTAAAACTTCTGGAGCAAGCGATGTGCGAGCAAATACGGGGATTCAAGGTATTTGTCTCACTAGACCTTCCCAAGTTTCAAATTCTAGAATACCTTGTTAGGGCATTGTCTGGTCAAACCCACTAGCGTTGGTATGTCAAGCTAGTCAGTTTTAGGTGTCAAAATTCAATTCTTGATTTAGCCTACTAGAGTTTAGATTTCGGAAATGGGATATAGACAGAGTAGTAGAGACCTTGAAGACGAAGACTGTGAAGACAAAGAAGACATCAATTATTCTTCATCGACAAAAGGTTAGTAGGAGTTATGACTTTATGGATATTCTTCTATTTCTACTTTCTCTATTCTTTCGAAATATAGTCGACTACTTTAGTAGTGATAATAGCGATTGAGATCGTGTTCTTGTGTAACATGGCTTTATGTCATGAC
>JAJJMA010214583.1:0-24191 GCA_023529015.1 Papaver nudicaule | reverse complement strand
AAATCTTAGCTCATCAAGTCATCAGTCGTTCGGCGAATTATGAACTCCGAGATGGAATCCTATATCGCCGGTCATTCTCCGGACCACTGTTGCATTGTGTATCAAGGGAAGAAGGCAATAAATTATTAAAAGAAATCCATGAAGGAGACTGCGGGAATCATAGTGGCCAAAGAGCCCTAGCATTAAAGGTCAGAATGCAAGGATATTATTGGCCTTGGATGAACAAAGATGCAAAAGAATATGCTCAGCGATGCAAACCATGCCAATTGTATGGAAGAAGAATCAAGGCACCGGCGACATCATTAAATTCAGTGCTCAGCCCTTGGCCTTTCGCCAAGTGGGGCATTGACATCATTGGACCGCTAACTTCAGGCTCCGGACAACGGAAATACATTATTGTGGCGACAGATTATTTCACCAAGTGGTGTGAAGCTAAAGCTATCAGGAAGAAAACAGGACAAGAAGTATTCACATTCATCTGGGAGAACATATTTTGTAGGTTTGGTGTACCGGTAGAGATATGTACCGACAATGGAAAGAGTTGATCGGCGACAACATAAGAAAGTTACTTGCTCATTACAGTGTCAAACTGGGAAAATCAACTCCCCTATACCCTCAGAGTAACGGACAAGCAGAAGCCACCAATAAGACTATTGGAATGGGACTGAAGAAAAGGCTGGAGAAGCATAAAAAGGCGTGGTGTGAGCATTTGCACAATGTCTTGTGGTCATATAGAACTACGGTTCAAGAAGCAACTGGAGCATCTCCTTTCTTACTCACTTTTGGCGCTGAGGCAGTACTCCCATCTGAAGTAATCCTGCCTACTACAAAGCATGAGGCATGGGAAAAGAATTTGAATACAGACTTGATTCTGGCCAAGCTGGATGACTTAGAAGAGCAACGGCTGATCGCCCTTACACACATGGAGAATTATCACCGCCGATTATCAAGAAAATACAACAAGCGAGTGATTCCAAGAGAGTATTCGCCCGACGAGCTGGTACTTCGAGAAATTCCCCCGTCTCAGCGAGAAGGATGCAGAAAATTGGAACCTGTATGGGATGGCCCTTATGTAGTCAAAAGAGTGGCTGGGCCAGGAGCGTATATACTGATTGATGAGCATGGCGTGCAACTTGAACATCCTTGGAACGCCAGGTTCCTTAAGAAGTACTATCCTTGATGGAAACAATGTAAAATCCGAAGTCTTGGGCAGGCATAATACCCAAGAAGTCTTATTAGCTCATGTAAAACAACAGCGAATAAGATCCGGGGACGTAGGTTTGCTATCATGCGCCGAACCCCGTTAACAAATTACTGTGTCACTTGCCTTTTTTCATTCACTGGGTAGTCTAACTACGGTGATGGCTAAAATTTCAAAGCTCTAAGAGCTCAATGGCTGAGGCAAAAACACTCAGCCACAGGCTATAAAAGCCGTCTACAGAGGCACAAATGCCCAATAATCATAAGGCAATAAAAGCCATACAAAAACCCTGATCAGGTACTAAGGCCAAGTGCCATCTTTAAAGGCATAAAGCCCAAATTAATAAATCAACTAAGAGCCAAGACCTCTTATACAGAAAGCTTGCTTGCATTGAGTGAATGCACCTAATCGTAATAGTTAGTCCGACCCAGGCTTAGTTGTAAGGCCAGTCGTGTTACTTGTTGATCTGTAAGTGTTTGTAAGGAAATAAGGATCCCTTTGTTGTAGCATCACATCGGCGGTACTGCTGGTGTGTTAATCCGTCTATGCCGTAGCATCACCTCTGGCGGAAGCTATAGTGTATTAAAGTCTATGAGGGCAACCCAGACAACTTATATTAGATCGCCGACGGGCACAAGTAATGGTTACGGCTGGGGTCTAACCCTGTCGCTCTGAGAAATTGTTGGCTGTACGGGACCAGGGCTTCACTCAATGGCAAGTTAAGTCTTCGAAGACAAGATAGAGATGAGCACGTCAAATGTAGCAAAAGAAAATTGCACATTGAAAGCAGATGTCAACAAACATAAAGATAACATTCACAAAGATAACATTCAAAAAGGGAAATAGTTCATTACAAGGAAACGAAAGATAGTAAAAGAAGTACAAAAGACTAAAGAGATAATAATATATCCACCCCAACATCTAAAATGGCAAAGGACAGGCTACTTCAACATCTGGGGTCGTTATAAGGACTTTTAGGGGAATAAGGCGCGTCTTGAGTGAGACCGCCGAGATTTCCCTCACCAGCATTTTCAGCTCTAGCATCCTCAGACTGGCTTACATCGGCGGTAGCCCTTTCTGTGTTTTGCTCGTCGACTGACTGGCTAATGACGGCGGAATCCCTTTCTGCACTTTGCTCGTCGATTGACTGGCTAGCATTGGCGGTCGTCATTCCTGAATTATGCTCGCCGAGTTGTTCACCTTCTGCATTTTCAGTACTAATGTCAAGAGGCTAATTTTGTTCCTTAGGATTTCCCTCCTCAACTTCTTCTTCTGAACTTTCTTCCTCAGATTCTTCTTCTTGGTAGTATTCTTCTTCTTGTTCTTCTTCATTTTCTTCTTCTGACAGCTCTTCCTGTCCTTGGGTGCTTGCCTTCTCTTTTAGTTGCATAGCAAGCTGTTCAGGGGTAGGCCGTCGGTAATCCAAGGGAATTTCCACCCCATGCTGAGGCAGGAACTTGTAAGCAAAATCCTGAGCGCCGATAAAGGCAGCGCTAACGACATCTTCCTTATGACGCTTCTCCCAATATTGGATATCTTCCTTGGCTTCGACGACCTCAATCTGAAGACTGTCCCAGGCGCTTTCAAGTTCTTGAATCTTCCCAGCACAAGAGGCATGGTCAAGAAGTTGCTTATTCAAATCTGCAAGCTTGCCAGCACAAGAATCATGTTCTCTAAGTTTCTCGGACAATTCTTTCATCTTGTCAGGACAAGACTTGTGTTCTTTGAGCTCATCAGAAAGATCCTAGACCTTCATCTCGAGTTCATGGAAACCTTTGGTGATCTCCTTTTGATGATCCACTTCATTCCTTAACTTTTGAATTGTAGCTGAGGCAAAAGAAGAAAGGAACATGGTAAAGATGATTGCAAGCAAACGCAAGTATGAAGAGTATGGGTAAACCCTACAATAGCTACCTTATAGGTTGCGAACATATACTCGCATGCCCTCTTGTGCCTCCCTAAACTGAGTCATATGAAACTCAAAATTTTCATTGGCACACGGACCTAACATTTGTTTTATTTGGCGCTGTTGGGTAGAACATTGCTTGTACAAATCAATCGTTAAAGCTTCATGCCTCGCCGCCATATCTTTCCAGCGTTGAATTTGAAACTCGGCGGTCTCTTTGTCAGTACTTAAGCTAATAATTTGAGAAGCCAGCTTGTCGGCTCTAGATTTCTCTTCTTGCCAGAGGAAAGAAGCTCGTTTATGACCTATCTCGGCCTCCGCCTTGGCAGCAAGGGCCAGTTCTTCTCGACGAAGCGCATCATCACGTTGGCTAGTCATCCAGCCTAATTCCGATCGAGCAGCTTGATAAGTATTACAAAGATTTCTTATAATGTCAACATCTTGATCCAGCTCTCGACGACACCATTTAAGGTCCTTGAGGAAATTGAACAATTGACTACACTGCTTAAGGTTGCTATTACTAAGTTTCTCGATTTCGGATTCAGCTCGCCTAAGCCTATCGTCATCGGAGGAATGGCAACCTTGGAAGGAAGGAAATCTAAGGGTCGGCGAAAGAACAAGACGGAAAGAAAAATAACATAACAAAGGGAGATATGGAGGTAACTTACTTTGCTGGGTTGTGACTGTCAGGCTTCGCTCTCGGGCCTCATTCCTCAACCTTTCAACCTCCTTGTTCTGCACTGACGAATCATGTGTCAGCTGACTGATCTGATTGTTAAGATTAATGATCTCACGGCTAAGACCCTCATTGGCCGAGGCAACACTCAAGCAGTGATGAAAGTGCTGAAATTACAAAGGGTAAGCATAAGTATTCAATGACGACAGAGCTGAAAAAGATGAAGCGTCCCAAAAGATACTCACCATGTTGAAAAGATTGAAATGTTCCTGGTAAGGGATGATCGATGCAGCCTTGTGGAAATTTGGGTGATGAACAAACCCCAGACGACTATACTGCGCCAGTGTAAAAATACTCCTGGTCTGTGCAGTCATCCGCCACACTGAGCTTGTTAAAAGCTTCGGCGAGCATATTAGAGGCAGTCAGCTGCAAACTTCCAGGACCCTTAGCGGGTTGAGGAGTAAGAGGATGCCGAGGCAATCTATCAAGAACGACTAAGCCGGCGAGATGTGGCTCAAGTGCTGAGGCAGCAGAAGTATGGTGAACAGAAAGTAACTCAGGATTCTTTGAAGAAGAAGATGGTTTGGTAGTATCTTGATCAGTAGATATATTAAGCATATCCATATCCATGTCAAGATGATCATTACCCTTAGGATATGTTTCAGTATCTTGATTCATGTCTTCAATATCTTCAGTAACGGGAGGATTGGTAGAACCATCCTTTGCAGATTGATCAATGAACATATCAGAGCTATCCTTTAAGGGTTGGTCGACGAGCATGACGGGATTATCCTTGGGGGACTGATCGACGACTGTTTCAAGGTTTTCCTTGCTAGAGGCAGTTTCCTTAACTGATTGAGAAGAAGTTGGAGGAGCAGGCAGGTTCTCTGAGGCAAGTCGGCGAAGCTCCTCTGCTATCTCGGCGGCGGATGGTCTGGATTTCTTTGGGCGCTGCAAATCGAATATCACCAAAGACACACCCATCAGATCTTGAAACAAGCAGAGGCAAATATAGATATATATTTTAAAAATATATTTGCATATATTCTTAAAATAAGTTAAGTTAAAATGCTTGTTTCTAGACCTTCAGTTGGGTCTTTGCTAGCTTTGCTAAATATAGATATATATTTACCTCAGAAGGGTCGGCGGTATCTTCCCGACTCCTCTTTGTTCCAGCAATTGTATCAGCCGGGAGTTTGACATAATCTCTATTGTTCACCCTAAGAAACTTGCCTTTATCATCCTTGGCATACTTGTTTGCATCAGGCCAGACTACACTCCAAAAAGTATGCTCGGCGAGGTGAGAGTGCTCAGACAAAAATGCATCTCGGATTTTAGTCTTGTCATCATCCTCCCAACCTAGCAACCAAGGTCCATCGACGAGACAAGGAAGATTGGAAAAATCACCCTCAGAGCTATGACGAACAGTTGGTTTATCTTCTGTGCTCGTGAACTCGACATCGGCGAGTAGTAGCTCTTCAGTAGGATAATTCCTCTTAGGTGTAAAACGAACAGCCCAAGGATCGGTCTTTCTAGTACAAGAAGCCACATGGTACTGCTCAAGGAACTTCTCCACAGTAAACTCATCAGGTTTATGAGCATCAAGCTTGGCGAGGGAAGGATAGTTAGTCTCTCCATCTCGGCGTTTACTCCATTCCGTCATTACTCGAATAGCATTACCGGTTAATTGAAAAGGACTTCTGTCGATTTCCACAAGTAGGTCGACGATAAAAGTGTTCTTCGGATTGTAAAGGGGAAATGTCAACCCTGATTTTAGTTGACCAAAGGCAACTGCGGCCCAGGTATTACTTGTCTCTGGTCGAAGGAGATCGTCGACAGATAGTAGATCTGATACCTTCTTGGTATCAGGCAGTGAATGGATTTTAGGGTTGAAAAAATCTACTCCAAAGTGGGCACAATATCCAGGCCAATCAGTCTTCCAATTTGGCACATTTTGATCAGTAGCTTTGGTCTTGCCAGTTTTGCTTTTAGATTTTGAAGGTTTGCCGGTTGGAGCCATTAAAATAGTCTGAAGTTGACCGGAGAAGATGAAGATTGGTGGTTACCGGCGAAAAGTTAATCGGAAAGGATGAAGATTGGTGGCTACCGGTAACGGAAAACGGCTAAAAACGAATCTGTAGCAGAAATCAATGCGAAGGGAAGAAAAGAAGTAATCGGCACGAAGGAAAAGGAAGAAGATGAGAAACTGGATGATTGGGAGAGGAAGATGGAAAGCTCAGAGGAAAAAAAAAAAGCAGCAGCAGGAGGTTCAGGGTTTAGGAAAAAGAAAACTCGTGCAAAAGAAGGTAAAAAGGAGAAGAAGATGCAGAGTTAAGTATTTATAGGAAGAAAAGGAAAACCAACCGGCGATAACGGTTACAAGTCATAAAGTAGAAGTAACGCATGGAAGACACGTGGAGTAACGGAAGCGTGGTAGCGGACGTGTGGCGTGAAAAAATCTTAGTGGAGAACGTGGAACGGTATTTTCGGCGAGTAAGGAAAGTTTCATCCCCGGCGACTAAAGTCTTAGGAGATGAAAGAGGCAAAATGTAAGGGTAGAAAATACCTACCCGATATAAAAGCATCCCAGATGAGATGCTGTATAAAAACAATACAGCAGAGATGCCCTGGATCAACGAGAAAGGGTCTGGGCGATATATAATTCTTAGGCTGAGTAGTTTGGTTCGGCGAGTGTATCAAAGATGGTCACATCGAGAGGTAGATCAGCGATGAAGACACATCACCAATTGTTAGGTGATTATTAGGTGTGCATTAAAGAAAAGTCAGAACGGATACATTGTCAGGTTGACTAGTTTGACTCAGTGGAGGATGCGTCACCAATCTTATCCTCTAGAAGATTCTATCGTCTATGTTCATAAAGTAAGGAACGAGCTCGCCGATGTATGTATGACGGCGAGTCGTGACAAATAGTGTCAGTCCAACTTTGTTTGTATTAGCTGTATACCACCATGTAAAAAGGTCTATAAATAGTGAATTAACCTATTGAGAAAGGGGTTGGACATATTTTGGGATTGGTCTGAAGAGAGGAAAAGTATCATACTTGCTTTCTACAGCCCAAGACTAAAATTAGGGTTCTTACTTGAGAGACTAAGCCTAGAAGATTAGCAAGGTAAAGAGAGAGTTGTAATCATGCTTATACTAGTGATAATCCTTGGATGTAGTCCTTACTTATGAGGGCAAACCAAGTAAAAACATCTTGTCAAGTATCTCTAACCCTTATCTCTTTGATATCCATTATGTTATTGTGTTTGATGTATATTTTGGAATGATTGTGTGTATGTTGATGTATCTTATTTGGGTGTACTGTGTAAGATCTAACCATTGGGGTTTTACACAGTTACACACGACCTTGTCCCTTAGTGGGCAGTGAACCACCGAGCCATGGGTCGACACCGCCACGACGATAATGGAAGGGGATGGAGCATGATCCTACTCAAGCAGATCCGCAACCTCGTGAACGAAGGAAGCCGACATCGCCTCTACAGAAGGATTACCGGAGCAAGCCCAGAGACATGGAACGTGCGGGGACTTAGGTCAAGGAAGAGAAACTTCGCCCTTCCAGATGAAAATGCTCAACCATTTTTTTTCAAAAAAAAAGGGAGAGAGAGAAGAGAAGAAGAAAGAGTCTCAATATATCTCATTCATTGGAACTGCAAATAAGAACACTCCTCACACTTGGAGGTCCTTTTAAAAAAAAAACTCTCTCTCTAACTTTCAAAACAAACCATCCAACAGAGAATAGTCTCGATTGTAGAGCATCTCCACCCTCTGACGGAAAAAGTCATTCTTCTTCCTCAAACTCTCAATCAACTCATTAACCTCATTAGACTCTTCGATCAGAGCTTGTTCCTTGGCCCGAATAGATTTCAACATTCGACCAGCCTTGTCAGATAGTCCCTCCAAGTCCTGTTCGGCGCAGAGAAGAACTCTCGAACAAGGAAAGGTGTTCGAAATCATCCCAGCACGGTCTACCTTCACGATCTTGAGACGTTGACGAAGCCAGCCTACGTTGCACATCATCGCCTCCAGGACGGCAATGTGAGTCTCCCACCTCTGGATCATCTCAGAAGTTACGTCGTATAGCTTGTCTTCCTCCATCTCCCTAATCACGGGAAGAAGCAGAGAGACCATAGTGACCATGACAAGAGTATCCTTCATCAGTCGCCTGGTAGCGATGTGACCGTATCTTCTCCTAATTTTCTCATAAGTTTCTGCGTAAGGAGTCGGCACAAGGAAACTACCGACGGACCTTTGTTTCTCAGAAAGGGAAACCATCTCCGGAACGAAAGGGAGACCAGCCCGCGAACAGTCGACCTCGTCTATTCCCAGGCCGGCGTCATCAAGAACCGAACCTCCTTGGAATGAAGTGTCAACATCACCAACACCGTTGTCGTTGTCTTCGTCCACGGCAACAACCGAAACCGGAGAGTAAACTGGAGATCCACTCTGGACAGACTGATTCTTCTTGGACACACTCCGTTTCTTCTTGCGAGGTTGAATCCCCTGAAGGAGAGGAACGATGGTCAGAAGAGATATAGAGAAGGGGAAGAAAAGGACGAGCCAACACAAAAGCTTACCAAATCCCCTGCTAAGACCTGAACAAACGGAAGGACTTCCTCGGGACTCAACTTACCGGCACTCAAGCGTCCTCGGCTACGGGTTACCATGACCCTACACTGCAGCACCACAACCCTTGTCAAGAGAACAAAACACGTGTATAATGAAACTGCGAAAAGATACTCACCGGACTTGGGATCCACGTCCTGCGCTTCACATAAGCTCCTCTCTGCGAAGACGAACCAGAAACGCTCTCGTCAGCCATGATCTCAGCCACTCGTCGTCTAGCATAAGCTCTCTTTTGCGAGGACGAACCAGAGTCATCACCGGCCATGGATCTCGAGAAACACTCACCGCAGAAGAGCTAGTATGAGAAGATGAAGATTATAACGTCGTCTCACACATGTATATATATACGCGGGTGAAACCCTAGAAATCGGATGCGTCGTACACGGAACGTGACTAAAACGCACGGAGGATGAAGATAGAGGGCGCTCTGTTCAAAGTTTTGGTCAGAGTCTATCAACGGACCCAAACGAGATTATCTCAGAAATTCCCTGGGAGGAAGGAGGAATTTACGCCAAGAAACCGGTAATCCGCCACCCTTCATTTTATCTAGATAATACCACCGACAAAGCACGAGTGTGATCTCACCTCTATATGGGTTTAGAAACCCTAGAGAGTCCTCAGTCAATTCGAGCCGAGCACCGTCGACTAGAGGACAAACCTGCCAAACCTGCAGGGGCTGCACCCGGAATGCCCCGAACCTCGGGAACACCATTGTCCCGTTAACCAAAAACCCTGTTTTAACAACATATACGCACTTACATATGAATTTACTTTTAATCCATTCCATGAGACCCTGTGCTAGTATTAGATGGAAAACCTCAGACCATTGCCATCACCATCTGAGTGCTTAGCATGAAACATTTCTGTTCCACACTAACCAGGGGACTTTCTGTAGATGGTGAAAAATGAGAGAGGGACAAGATTGTCAAAACACTCTCGAAACCATGTCTTATTAAGGGCAATCGCCTATTCAGGCTCATCTCTATAGCTCAGAGTGCAACCCATTCCATGAGCTAAACAAACTCTCTATGAGCTCTCCCTTATGACTCCGGCGGGGAGGGTAATATCATGGAGCAGTACTAATAATCTCACCAGCATATTAAACCCATTGATCTGCTCAGAGCCAGGTCGCTTAATGGTACACGGTGAAGAATCAACAGAGACGTATCCTCGTGGATTTCCTCTTAATACGACTCAACATACGAGTCTTAATGCAAGCCCCGGAAATATTGAAGCTCCAGGCCGGCCCAGAGCTCTCCGAGAGGCATACATCAGCATAAACAGGCTTAAGCGGACCTAATCCCAAGTTCAGGATGGTCTACCATACCATGGATAAACACGCCATGACCTCAAGTGTGTTGTAGCATAAGCACTCACACCACGACTAAGGCACAGGTTGCCACAGAGTCAAGCTTGGCCAGATGCCAAAGCCATAACGCCACATAGCATGGCACCACAAACCATGAGCCGCCATGGATCCACAAAAATCAGCCTTGGCCAAAAGGCCAAGGCCATAGCGTAAGCCGCCACAAACCTACTTAGCCTTGGCCAAAAGCCAAGTCCGTAACAATGAATATAGCCGCAAACAGGCTGGCCTTGGCCAGAGGCCAAGGTCCAAGGCCGTGGCGCCATAAGCCCTGGCGCCCCCTTTTTACACGACTAACGCCAAAGCGCGTCCAAAATTGGCTTTAGCCAAAAACCAAGGCCGTGGCGCCATAGTCCGTGGCGCCACAACAGGTTGGCCTCGGCCAAAGGCCAAGGCCGTGGCGCCAAGAGCCATGGAGCCACCATAACTAGCGCCAAAGCGCATTAAAACACTCATGGCCTTGGCCAACAGCCAAGGACACTCCTATACTCGTGTCCCGGAGGCACTACGCTCATGTTGGTCACGGCAATTAGTCGTACGACCCTACTCTACTCAACTCAACTACGCAATATCCGCATATCACTCGGTTGAGACATCAAAACATCACACGGGGGGATAACTTTAGGGGTATTGGTCTGGCGGTCTACGGCAGTTGAAAGAAACTAATGGAGATAGTGGACAGTTACGAGAAGATGGCGCGAGTGGGCATGTTCTACACGACTCAGGCAGTTACGGAAACCAATGCATGTCCTCCACTCCTCCACTCTTCCACGACTTCCACCTTCTCTGTCGAGAGATCAGGGTGAGTTCAAACTATAAATAGAGGCTTCCTCTATCTTCCAAGGCAGAACGTTCAGAACACCTAGAACACACAAAACAGAAACAACCAGAGCCTCAGAGAAAAACACCTGAGAATCGAAACACGTTTCTAGCCTTGGAGATTTCCAGTCGACTTCACGACGGAGATCTTGAACTCTTACACCCAAAACACATCCTCAACCTGATCACAAGTTTCTTCGCTGCTTCCCTCCCTAGACTAACCTCTATCCTCTCTGTGACCGAAGCAAGACGGGAACGGCCATCCTTGGTCTTGTCTTGTTCGACTTTGATCTCCGAGCACTACGAAAGTACCCAGAGACGGTACATTGTTTTTGCAGGTAAAAACAGTTGGCGACCACAATGGGAGATCATTCTCTCGGTCCCAGAAGGTTATCTATGAAGAAGCGTCTACCCTGGGAGATGACGGCGCAAGAACCTCACTTCAATACAACAATCCACGTCGGGAGCTTCACAGCCTACGACAAATCTGCAAAGGAGGAAGCTACCCTTCTCATCGAAAGACTATGCGAGACCCTCCATTTTTCAAAAGGACAGCGCATAGACACCTTCGACACCCTCAACCGCATTGCCTTCGAAGTCAACCTCACTCCAACCCTACCCATGATTTCCGAGATGTCTTTAATGGCCGATGCGCAGACGCATGACATCACTTTCACCTACAAGGACATGCTGGCTGAAAAAGGACACAACCGCGCCCTCTACGTAACCGCTCACATCAAAGGCACTGAGTTCAAGAGAGCGCTAGTTGATACCGGAGCTGCAGCCAACGTGGTCTCCCTCAAGACCCTGAGGATCGCAAAAATTCCTAAACAGCAAGTAGTTTATCACCCTATCATAATGAAGGACTTCGAAGGGAACAAGACGAGTATGTATGGACACGCCAACTTGGAGTTGAAAGTCGGGCCTATCCACACGAAGACTAAGTTCCACGTAATCAAGAAGGAGCCGGAGTACCACATGATACTAGGAAGGCCCTGGCTACACGAGAACAAAGTCGTCGCTTCTACTTACCACCAATGCTTGAAAGCAGTCCTAAACGAAGGTATTATTCGCGTAACTGCATCTCCTTCCCCTTACTCATCCATATACGATGCCGAGTTTGTAGATCCAAAAGACGAGGCTTCCCAGCGCCAAGACAAAGTCTACAGTATCCCACTCCCGAATTGGGCATCCCTTGAGAGATGTGACCCACAACAACGGTCAGACGGGGGCTCGGAGCAAGGCAAAGGAGAAGGCAAGACGGCGACTCACAAAAGGGCAGGAAACTTCGTGACAACCCAGGACGCTAAAGGGAGAGTAGTTTACCTCCGACGCCCGTTATAGCAAATAACAGGGGAGGCTAGTTATAGCTCTCCCCACCCTGGAGAATGCAGCTACAACGAGCGACAAGGGGAAGACGAAGTCCAGGATGCACCCCCACAACTGCAAGATGGGACAGACTCCACCTCAGACGCACTCGAAACCATAAATATCGGGACAGACGATTCACCCAGACCCATCTTCATCAGTTCGACCTTGTCCCCCGGAGAACGCACCGAGTTCGTAGACCTGCTAAAAGAATACCAAGACACGTTCGCCTGGACGTACGAGGAGATGCCGGGACTCGATGAAAAACTGGTGACACACCACTTGTCCATTATCCCGGGTTCCAGACCAGTCAAACAACAACCAAGAAATTTCAGGCACGACGTGGAGGAGCAGATAAAGGTCGAGATACCGAAGCTACTGGCAGCAGGATTTATCAAGCCCATCCAACACACTACTTGGCTAGCAAACGTAGTACCCTTTAAGAAGAAAAACGGCCAAATACGTTGTTGTGTCGACTTCAGAGACCTGAACAAGTGCTGCCCGAAGGATGATTTCCCGCTTCCGAATATTGACATGCTCGTAGATGCCACCAGTGGACACGCCATGTTCTCCTTCATGGACGGGTACAACGGGTATAACCAAATAAAAATGTATGAACACGACGCCCCGAGGACAGCATTCCGGACGCCCCTCGGAAACTTTTACTACACGGTCATGCCCTTTGGCCTAAAGAACGCAGGAGCTACCTACCAGCGAGCAATGACATCCATCTTCCACGACATGATGCATAAGGAGGTCAAGGACTACGTAGACGATGTAGTTGTTAAATCCAGGACCAGAGCATCACACGCAGGAGTATTACGACGCGTGTTCGAGAGGTTTCGGGAGTACAAACTAAAAATGAACCCTCTGAAGTGCGCTTTTGGAGTCTCTTCAGGAAAATTCCTCGGCTTTCAAGTAACCAAACAAGGGATCGAGGTCGACCCGTCTAAGACCCAAGCCATCACCACCATGCCTCCACCTCGGACGATGAGAGAACTAAAGAGTTTCATGGGGAAAGTTTCTTACATTCGACACTTCATCCCGGGACTCGCTCAGTTCGTAGCGTCATTCACCCCCTTGTTAAAGAAAGACGCTGCGTTCACCTGGACATCTGTTCAACAAGAGGCGTTCCAGAAGATACAATAACTACTCCTGTCACCTGCAGTAATGAAGTCGCCCGCCCCGGAAAAAACACTACTCCTTTACACCGCCTCAAGTGACGTCGCAATCGGAGCACTTCTGGCGCAAGAAGACGAAGGAGGGGTCGAATGTCCAGTATACTACATCAGCCGCACCCTGAAAGACGCGGAACTCCGGTACCCCAAAGCCGAGAAAGCGCGCCTATCCTTGATTTTCGCGGTACAAAAGCTTCGACACTACCTCCTTTCCAACCAAGTATCCTGATGGCGAAGGCATACCCTATCAAGTATCTCCTCTCGAAGCCCGCCTTGATAGGAAGACCAGCAAAATGGTTGTTGCAGATGTCTGAGTTCGACATAGCTTGTGTGTCTCCGAAGGCCATCAAGGGACAAGCGGTAGCCGACCTTCTTGCTGCCTTCCCAGGAGAAGACTCAACGACTTTACACGAAGAATTGTCGGGCGAGTTCCCAGAGATAACGCTGATGAACATGGACACATGGCTCTTATACTTTGACGGGTCTGCTACCCCGAGCGACAATACTGGAGGAGCGGGCGTCGTTTTGGTATCCCCGACAGGCGAAGTGTTCTCCCATTCGTTTAAATTGGATTTCAAGTGTACGAACAACTCAGCGGAATACGAAGCTTTTCTCCTAGGGCTATCGCTAGCCAAACAAGCTGGAGCTACACACCTCGAAATTAGAGGCGATTCCAAATTACTGGTAAACCAAATAAACGGAGTATACTCTCTCAAGGAAATAACACTCGCCCCTCATAGGGCCGAGGCCCAAAGACTGCTGAACCACTTCGCCGACGCCACCATAACTCATACTGGACGCACTAACAACAGACACGCGGACTGCCTGGCGACCCTGGCATCCAAACTCCAATTTAAGGGAGAGGAGGAGATCGTAACAGTACAGAGACGCACCGCCCCCTCGACTTGGCTGACAGAAGGCGAGCTCATACCCGACAACGACTGGCGAACGCCCATTATTGAAGATTTAGGTAACTATACCTCCACAAGAAAACTCGGGATAAGAGAGTTAAAACACTTCTTTCTTTTCCATGGGGTACTATATCACAGAAACCCAGACGAGTCGCTATCGCGATGCTTAGGAGGACTCGAAGCACGAGAACAACTCGAACGCATCCACAACGAGGTCTGTGGACAAACTCTTGTCGTGACCCTGTATCAACGACTCCAAAGACTCGGCTACTACTGGCCAACAATGGAAGAACAATCTCGGGCGTTGCAAGAGGATTGCTCCAACTGCCAGACTCCCCCTCACCAACCCGAAGCTCTAACATGCCAGCCTTCTGAGGATTGGAGGGAACCCTTTATCAAGTACCTCAACGATAAGATCTTACCGGAGGACCGACACGTAGCTAGCCGTCTGATTAAAAAGTCCAGGAGATTCCTCTACCACGAAGGAGTACTATATCGTAAAAGTTACGGAGGAGGTTTGCTTCGTTGCTTGTCGGACGAGGAAATCCCCACGGTGCTGAGAGAAACACACGAAGCCGAACACCAAGGGAAGAGGAAGCTGTTCCTACAAATCCATGAGAGATACTACTGGCCAACCATGGAAGACGACGTAGCTTCCTTCGCCCAAAAATGTCACAAGTGTCAGACTCACGGAAATCTCATCCACACCCCATGCCTACCACTACGATCAGTCAGCAGCCCCTGGCCATTTTATAGCTGGGGACTCGACCTTATTGGAAAGATCAACCCCCCCTTCCTCGAAAAACCAAGAATATATCATCACCGCGACAGAGTACTTCAGCAAATGGGTGGAAGAAATACCTTTGAAGAGCACAACCGGTGTCACAATCGCAGCATTTATCAAGGAGCACATCATCTGTAGATTCGGGATCCCCAAGCACATTATCACAGACAATGGGACACCGTTTGTCAACAAAGACGTGGCAAAATTACTCCGAAGGTACGAGATCCAACACATTTGCTCAACACCATACTACCCCCAAGGGAACGGGCAGGCAGAGAGTACCAACAAGACGTTAATTCAGATCATCAGCAGAACCGTACACGATAATCCGAGGTCGTGGCACGAACAACTACCTATGGCGTTATGGGCTTACATGATCTCTCCAGGAAGCTCCACAGGAACTTCGCACTATTCGCTCGTCTACGGCGCCGACGCCATATTGCCAGCAGAAATCAAGGTACCATCTGCTCGTTTCGCAGCGGCAAGTGGCGTCCGTTGGGATGAAGCTGAGATAGCTGATTCGAGGATAACAGAGCCAGACTCCCTGGATTCAAAACGGACCAAAGCGGAAAGACACGTAGAGATGTATCGGAAGAGCGGTAAAGCCGAGAATTTTTCAAGTGGGAGACTTGGTACTAAAAACGGCGAAGTATATCCAACGGGACGCCACGGCACCAAAATTCGCTCCAAACTGGGAAGGACCTTACGTTATCTCGAAGGCATCTGCGAGTGGGTACTACAAGATAGTCACCGTAGACGGGAAGGCAGAGGGGACTGTCATCAATGGTAAATGGCTAAAGACATACTATGCCTGAGGGGAGCCATTACGAGAAGGCCGACACGGAAGACTGGAGAACCACAGCACCACAGCTCGGCAACAATAAACAATAAAATTAAAAAAAAAAAAAAAAAAGCCGCGGCGCCTTGGGTGTGGCGGCCCGACCCGTGGCGCCACACATATAAAAAAAAAGGGAGAGAGAAAAAACAAGGGAAAGAGAAGACAGCGCTGGGACTTGAGACCACGATGTAAGGGTAGAAATACCTACCCGATATAAAAGCATCCCATATGAGATGCTGTATAAAAACAATACATCAGAGATGCCATGGATCAACGAGAAAGGGTCTGGGCGATATATAATTCTTAGGCTGAGTAGTATGGTTCGGCGAGTGTATCAAAGATGGTCACATCGAGAGGTAGATCAGCGATGAAGACACGTCACCAATTGTTAGGTGATTATTAGGTGTGCATTAAAGAAAAGTCAGAACGGATACATTGTCAGGTTGACTAGTTTGACTCAGTGGAGGATGCGTCACTAATCTTATCCTCTAGAAGATTCTATCGTCTATGTTCATAAAGTAAGGAACGAGCTCGCCGATGTATGTATGACGGCGAGTCGTGACAAATAGTGTCAGTCCAACTTTGTTTGTATTAGCTGTATACCACCATGTAAAAAGGTCTATAAATAGTGAATTAACCTATTGAGAAAGGGGTTGGACATATTTTGGGATTGGTCTGAAGAGAGGAAAAGTATCATACTTGCTCTCTACAGCCCAAGACTAAAATTAGGGTTCTTACTTGAGAGACTAAGCCTAGAAGATTAGCAAGGTAAAGAGAGAGTTGTAATCATGCTTATACTAGTGATAATCCTTGGATGTAGTCCTTACTTATGAGGGCGAACCAAGTAAAAACATCTTGTCAAGTATCTCTAACCCTTATCTCTTTGATATCCATTATGTTATTGTGTTTGATGTATGTTTTGGAATGATTGTGTGTATGTTGATGTATCTTATTTGGGTGTATTGTGTAAGATCTAACCATTGGGGTTTTACACAGTTACATTTTGGCGCTAGAAAAGGCTTTGAACTTGTGTCTTCTTGATTTTTGGTATGCTTTGTTGATGTTTTTATATATCCTTTTGTTTCCATATATGGTATGATTCACATGTGTTAGAACTCGCCGGTAGTGTTTTAGTCACTCTTACCTGCTATTTAAGGGTGTTATGCTCACTGTATAGGATCTTCTTTATGACTCCTCTCTTATTTTGCTAGATATGGTATATCATATGGTTAATATGTTGAGACGTTATCACATGTTCTTTGTTTCCATATATGGTATGATTTGCAAACCATAGAGATCGCCGCTACTATTTCAGCTGCTTTATCATGCTATTCAGAGAAATTATACTCGCTATGTAGGATTTCTTCACTTTTGTTTTGCTATATATGATATACCATGTGGTTTGGTATAGTGATTCTCCTGTAGAATATTACTAAGATTAGGAAAACTTGGATATTTTTAGTATGTTATGGCGATAGATCTTGACTTTCAGTAGATATTTTATACTATTTTTGGAAATTATGTTGTGTTAGGTGCTGTTCAATGATTTTATCACATATTTCACTTTTCTCACACAAGCAGTAGGGAAACTAGTTACGTGAATAGAAAAACGTTATTATCGGTATGGGTTTTCCTTAGGAAAGTCCAAATATATTTCCGGCAAAAGGGTCTCTCTTCCGGTGAGTCAGTATGAACTTCATGTTCATAAAGGAAATAGCATTTTAAAACCTTTTCAGAATTTTTTTTAAAATGGTTACCGTACTATCATTTTGATCTGAAAATTACAATCACATATGATGTTTTTGCAATTCTTGTCATGATTAGGTCATCATCTGCACATCATGTGATTTAAAGCTGCTCTTTTTGTCTTTCATTCATCAACATTCTGAAAAGTAACCCAACTAACTTATTTGGCATTTACCCACAGTACTAACAGAGCAATACTGTCAGGAAGTGTGTTTGTCTTCTTTTACAGAACTTCGGCGAATGGGTCCTAGAGGAAGAAGCGATAAAGCCCCGGCAGGTAGGCCTCCTCGACATCCTAACCTTCCTACACCAGCAACATTCCCCAGTGGTCACAACACTAGAAGCAGAGCAATGGAACCAGCTGGCCGGACAGATACCTTTTTGGCAAGCTCGTCTCGGCGACCACCTGTTCAGCGAGTAGCACGCCAGGAGGAGGTTTACATGGAGGACATCACCCATTTGGAGGATGCAGAAAGATCACCCGAGCCTAATTTATTACTGCGAAGGGTTAGCAGTCAGGTAGAAGCCAATGCCTACGGTGAACAAGCTGAGGGTGGAAGATTCACCATGAGAGCCATAGGCGAGACATCCAATGTTGGGGAAGCATCTCAAAATGCTACTGCAGGAGACACAGTGGCAGCTAATATTCAGCAACAATTAACCCAAGATGTCGGCGAAGCACTTCATGTGGCTGAGGAAATTCCAGCAGCAGTAGCAGAACCTATTACGGTGGGAGAAACTCCACAGGCGGCAAGCGGAAATGATGCGGCGATAGTACCTGGAGCTACTGTAACTCGTCCAGTGGTGATAGCAGATAACACTGGATCCACAAATACTACTGAAGCGTTGCTGAGGCAAATTCTTGAGGCCAATAACAGGCAAGCAAGTCAAATGGAGAGACAAATGCAATTGCAGATGGAGACGGTACTTCAGAGTCATAGAGAATTGATGGCGGCACAAAATAAAGGTCACGCATCCCACTCGCATTCAACTCGCCATGCCTCCCATGCGCATTCATCTCGCCATGAGTCCCATGCGCATTCATCTCGCCATGAGTCTCATTCGCATACAACTCGCCGAGTTGAAAAGAGCGGAACCAGCACAGCAGAGATCTCAGATTCATCGGCGAAATATGACGAAAGAGGCAGAAGGTTAAATGTGCCTGGGAGAGATAGCAAAGACCATAGCAGCTCTAAGCGACGACATAAAGTAGATAAAGAGATGAAGAAGGACCTTCGCCGACTAAAAGATAAAGTGGAAGCTCTAAGTGGATCTTCGAGGGAGTCGAAATTTAAGGTTGCACTTTTAGAGGCACAGAAAACGCCCTTTCATGATTGTATTACGCATGGGTACGTGTCTCCCAAATATTCTACCCCTAAATTCACCTCCATCTATGATGGAACCGGAGACCCTACACAGCATTCAAGAGCTTATAAGCGAGATATGGCGGCTTGGGTAGGATCAGATCCAATAATGTGTATGGCATTCCCCGCTACGCTGAAGGACGAAGCCCTAGCCTGGTTTGATGGGCTAGAAGAAGGAAAAATCAAATCCTTTGAGAAGTTAGATTGCAAATTCCTGCATGCCTTTATTCAGAACAACCGAGGTCGACCAGGATGGAAAGATTATTCAACGTCAAGAGAAGGCCCTCGGAGACTTATAAAACTTTATTCAAAGATGGAGGAAAGCGAGTAGCGAAGTAGGATCAGAGGTGTCAGAAAAAGAGAAGATAAGGTCATTTCTTAGCGTCATGGAGACGACGGACCAATTGTACCAAAAGTTATTTTGGGACATGCCAAAGGATCTACAGACCTTGAGGGCGATGCAGGATGAATGGTTAAGTTATGAATAAATTCGAGAGGAGGAGCTGCGCCTGAAGAAGGAAAGAGCAAAACAAATTCAATCGATCAATAGTTTCTCGCCGGAAGACTAAGAAGAAATTAAAAAAGAGTGGTTGAAGGCAGAACAGCGGAACTTGACGCAGAATCCCTCTTCGGTGGTGGTAGTACCTGAAGTAGGAAAGCAGCAACAGCAAGTTACCGCCGAGCAGCATTGGAATTAGCAGAAGCGAGAGAATTATGATGGGCGTGACAAGCAAGACAATCGAGGAGGAAACTATGGACGAGGAGGAAGAGATAATCGGCGAAATGGGAATGGTGAAAGAAGATACAATGGAGATAATAGAAAATTCGGCAGAGGCAACCAGCAACCTTTCTAAGACGCCACTACCCAAGTTGCGTGTCTCCTACACATATGCATTTGGTCAGATTGAAAGTTCCAACTGCAGGGATGACATTCGCTATCCTTATAACAGAGGAAACCCAACATCCCCGCCAACCAATAACAATTCCTTTTGTCAATTCCATCAGTTCCATGGCCATACAACTGAGAAACTGCGCCGGCGTACAGCAAGAAGTTCATCGATTCATCCGCCTGGGGAAATTTCAGGAATTCCTAGAGTTGCCACCACCACCTCCTATCATGGTCCAGCCAATTCAAGCCATTCCAGCTCATACTCCAAATGTGTACGAGGTAAAGGTTGAGCGAGATTTGTTGGAATTAGACTGCTTTTCCATTGTGCATTCAAATATCACCAGAGACGAGTTCCATGATAATGTTCTATCTCGGGTGCATAAGCGAGATAGAATGGGAAATGAGATTTGTAGTGTCGCCGCCAAGCAAGAGCCTTTGCAAGATTGGATGAAGGCATGCGTCGGATTCTCCGCCGAAGAGATTCCTCCAGATGGAAGAAATCATAACAACCCCTTGGTCCTCACCATTCAGATGGGGCAGTTCAGGTTGCCAAAGGTGCTTATTGACCCGGAAAGTTCCGTAGATATCCTCTTTAACACTGCCTTTGAGGCAATGAGGGCGAAGGATGATAAAATACCCTCGCCAACAGTCTCCTCCTATAACATTTATGGGTTTAATGGCATCGCTTCTAAGCCTAAAGGCGAGATTGAGTTAAAGTCAAGATTTGCAAGGAATATTTCCTAAAAACCACCCTTTGCATTGTGGATGTTGACTCGCCGTATGCTGCAATCCTAGGAAGACCATGGCTCTACAGTCTGAAAGGAGTACCTTCTACTTATCATCAACGCCTGAGATTCCCCACACCAATGGGAGTCGCCTAGTATGTAGGAGATTTAGCAGTGGCCAAGGCGTGTAATTCAGCAGATGTGCAAATGCGAGAAAATCGAAAAGCGAAGATCGCAGAGAAAAAGAAGCTCGGCAAGGAAGCGGGTAAGGAACAGGAGATTCTAGACTTCATCGCCAACCCAACCACATATGTGCATTCAGTAAACTCGGTTGAAGACTCGGCGAAGTCTGGAGATAAGACCTTATAGCAATTAAAGGAACCATCGTCGATGGGAGAACCAGAACTACATTTTACGGCGGTGGAACCCACTAAGGATGTTAATATCGGCGATGATCAGGATCCAAAGATGGTAAAGATTGGTACTCTATTAAACGAAGACGAATCGGTGGAGTTGCAAGCGCTACTTAAGGAATATGTTGATGTCTTTGCTCGGGGCATGAATAAAATGGCAGGTATTGATCCGGCGATAGCATGTCATAAATTAGATATTGATCCAAAGATTAGACCATTCAAGCAAAGGATAAGGAAATTGGTGCCCGCTTACAAAGAAGCAGTAGTGGCAGAGATTGACAAAATGAAAGCATCTGGTATAATAAGGCCAGTGCAATATCCACAATGGATAGCCAACATGGTAGTAGTACCTAAGAAGAACAAGGGAGTAAGGATTTGCATCGACTTCAGCGACCTCAATAGAGCATGTCCAAAGAACAGTTTCCCACTGCCAAGTATCGACCAAACTGTAGACACTACATCAGGTCATGAGTTGCTGTCATTCATGGATGGTTATTCAGGATATAACCAAATACCTTTGGCGGAAGAAGATCAAAAGCACACAGATTTCTTTTCCACTAAAGGGTTATTTTGTTACACTCGAATGCCATTTAGGTTGAAAAATGCCGACGCTACTTATCAAGAAATGGCGCAGAAAATGTTTGAAAAATGGATAGGAAAGACGATGGAAGTATACGTCGACGACATGCTTGTCAAGAGCAAGAAGAAGAAAACTCATGTGGAAGATCTCAGAGAAATATTTAACCATATGCGTGTTACTAAGTTAAAAATCAACCCGGCAAAATGCGTTTTTGGTGTAACTTCAGGAAAGTTCTTAGGATATGTCGTCACAAAGAAAGGAGTGGAAGCTGATCAAGCCAAAGTTAAGGCAATTATAGAAATGCCTTCGCCGGTAACGGTAAAGGACGTTATGCGGCTAAATGGGACTCTGGCGTCTCTTAACAGATTCATATCAAGGTTCTCTGATAAATGCAAACTATTTTTCCAGACATTGAAAAAAGGAGAGAAGTTCAACTGGACTGAGGCACATGAAGCTGCCTTTCAAGGTATTAAAAAGTATCTCGCCACTCTCCCAGCAATTCAACCACCTGAACACGGCGAAGAACTCAGAGTATATCTCGCTGCAACACCTTTCGTCATAAGTGCAGTACTTGTAAGAACCAAAGGCGGAGAAACGCCTATATATTATATAAGTAGAACACTGCAAGGAGCAGTAAAGAATTATACCAAAATAGAGCAATTGATCTTGGCGTTGGTTTTCGCATCTCCGCGACTACGTCCATATTTTCACGCCCATCCCATTGTGGTCCTCACCAAAACTCCAATAGAATCTATCCTGCACAGCTCCCAGCGGGTGGGACGTATCGCCAAGTGGAATCAGCAGATTGAGCAGTTTGGCGTCCAATATGAAATACGTACGGCTCAACGGTCTCAAGTCATTGCGGATTTTCTCGCCGACTTCCCAATTGATGAGGAAGAGGAGATAGAAGAAATCCCGTCCTCCTTGGATGAGCGAGAGCATGAAGTGCCAGATTTATTGAAGTGCAGTCCTGATGGATGGGAGGTTTATGTAGACGGTTCATCAAATAAGGAAGGAAATGGAATAGGAATTGTCCTTATCTCGTCGAAAGGGGCAAGGATAGTACACTCGCTAAGGCTAGAATTCCCGGCGACTAATAATGAGGCAGAATATGAAGCAGTTATTCACGCCATGCGAATACTCATTGAAATGAATATTAGCAATGTCAGATTGACAAGCGACTCTCAGCTAGTGATTCGGCAGATATCTGGGCGATACCAGACAGCAGACCCATCTATGCAGAAGTACCTGAAACTTGCTTGGGAGTATGCCCAGAGGATCACAGGTATCAAGTTTCGCCACATCTGTAGAAAGGATAACAGGCACGCCGATGCACTGGCCTTCATCTCCTCAATGATGACAAATCCAGAGATTCCTTCAATAGCTATCGAAAGAGTGACACAATCATCAGTAGCAGTACGAGAGCAAAGAGAAGTGTTAACAAAAAGCACTGAAGAATCAGCAGAGACAGACTGGAGAACGCCGATACGGTATTATTTGGACCGTTCAACCTTACCAGGAAAGAAAATCTTAGCTCATCAAGTCATCAGTCGTTCGGCGAATTATGAACTCCGAGATGGAATCCTATATCGCCGGTCATTCTCCGGACCACTGTTGCATTGTGTATCAAGGGAAGAAGGCAATAAATTATTAAAAGAAATCCATGAAGGAGACTGCGGGAATCATAGTGGCCAAAGAGCCCTAGCATTAAAGGTCAGAATGCAAGGATATTATTGGCCTTGGATGAACAAAGATGCAAAAGAATATGCTCAGCGATGCAAACCATGCCAATTGTATGGAAGAAGAATCAAGGCACCGGCGACATCATTAAATTCAGTGCTCAGCCCTTGGCCTTTCGCCAAGTGGGGCATTGACATCATTGGACCGCTAACTTCAGGCTCCGGACAACGGAAATACATTATTGTGGCGACAGATTATTTCACCAAGTGGTGTGAAGCTAAAGCTATCAGGAAGAAAACAGGACAAGAAGTATTCACATTCATCTGGGAGAACATATTTTGTAGGTTTGGTGTACCGGTAGAGATATGTACCGACAATGGAAAGAGTTGATCGGCGACAACATAAGAAAGTTACTTGCTCATTACAGTGTCAAACTGGGAAAATCAACTCCCCTATACCCTCAGAGTAACGGACAAGCAGAAGCCACCAATAAGACTATTGGAATGGGACTGAAGAAAAGGCTGGAGAAGCATAAAAAGGCGTGGTGTGAGCATTTGCACAATGTCTTGTGGTCATATAGAACTACGGTTCAAGAAGCAACTGGAGCATCTCCTTTCTTACTCACTTTTGGCGCTGAGGCAGTACTCCCATCTGAAGTAATCCTGCCTACTACAAAGCATGAGGCATGGGAAAAGAATTTGAATACAGACTTGATTCTGGCCAAGCTGGATGACTTAGAAGAGCAACGGCTGATCGCCCTTACACACATGGAGAATTATCACCGCCGATTATCAAGAAAATACAACAAGCGAGTGATTCCAAGAGAGTATTCGCCCGACGAGCTGGTACTTCGAGAAATTCCCCCGTCTCAGCGAGAAGGATGCAGAAAATTGGAACCTGTATGGGATGGCCCTTATGTAGTCAAAAGAGTGGCTGGGCCAGGAGCGTATATACTGATTGATGAGCATGGCGTGCAACTTGAACATCCTTGGAACGCCAGGTTCCTTAAGAAGTACTATCCTTGATGGAAACAATGTAAAATCCGAAGTCTTGGGCAGGCATAATACCCAAGAAGTCTTATTAGCTCATGTAAAACAACA